>PVJX010005262.1:77500-86889 GCA_004027295.1 Dolichotis patagonum | reverse complement strand
TTGTCTAGTTTTGAAATTTTTGTCTCTTACATTGCTTTCTTGTGATCCACTTTGCTCTGTTTTGTTGTGTTTAATTCTACCCTTTTGATATAATTGCATGTATATTTGCATGGGTAAGATGGATGACCATATTGCTGTTTTTGTCAGATTGTGGAGCAGAACTGTTAACAGTCTCACTGTTTGAATGTCTACTTTACATATTTTAACTTTGTAAATTGAACAACTATTTCCAAGAAGTCAGTATGCAATTTGTCAAGCAATAATTTCTTAGGTTTTTTTTTGTTGTTGTTCTTTTCCTTTTTTCCTTGGAATACTGTATTGTTGCTACCCTTTATTCTGTTTTGTTTTGTTTTGTTTTGTTTTTTTCTCTTTAAATAAAATTATTTTTTTAAAAACCTGGAAAAGGCTATTTCTAAGTAAATATAAATCTAAAAAGACCATATGATTTTTTTTTCAAGCGATATAAAGTAGCCAAGGAAATATACTCAAAGGCCAGTGCCATGTTTTGTTTTGTTTTGTTTTGTTTTTTTGTACTGGGGATTGAACTCTGGACCTCACGCTTGCCAGGCAGGCGCTTATGCCACTGAGCTATATCCCCGCCCACCTTCCATGTTTTTGAAAGACTTAATTGGATCAAATTTTAAGGAATGAATTCTCATAAATTTAGCACAACAATGATACCAAAAGATTGCAAAATGACACAGGTAAGAAAATCTACAGATTAATCTACTTAAAATAAAATGAAAACACAAAATAAAATATTGGTACATTATACTAGTAACGGTAAAGTAAAAATAACCAAGTAGAGATAATTCCAGATTTCTGTGGTTAGTGCAATAGTGTAAAATCTATTATGAGATTTTACCATCTAAATAGATCAATGAATTACAATCACATCATTATCTCAAAATTTGCCAAAAGAAAAATCTTCACTTCTTTTTTTTTTTTTTAGTACCAGTAGATGCTGAGCTATATCCCCAGCCCAATCTTGACTTCTTAAAAGAATTTTATACCGTGGTAAAAGAATAAAATTTGGTAAAGCCATATATTTAAAAATTCATACTTTGCGGCTCTGAAGCAAGGCCAGCAGATTGTTGTACCTGCTAGTTTCAAACAGGAGCCTAAAGAGAACTCTTTTTGTGGTCTGTTGGCCATTTCAGAACTTTGGAAATATAATGGTCAATTCATCAGAAAGAAATAGCAGGTGAGTATGGCAGACTTTCAGGGTCTGCCAAAGGAGAGAGACCCTGGCACGTTGGGACCTGCACCGTGCGGTTGACTCAGGGTGCCGGGAGAACAAGGAGCTCTTCCCCTCTCTGGGGGCACCTGTGATCTTGCCGGTGAGCGGGCTGAGAATCAGACATCTCATGTTGTCCTGTCTCGTGCCCCCCCCCTCAGCAAGTGGGAGCCAGTTAACTACACATCTTGTGAAATGATTGGCTATGTTATTTAGTATGAGCTCCCTGTATGCAAAGATATGGACAACCATTTGGAAGAAATTTGTGGTCTTTAAATTATGGAAAAATACTTTTTGGTACTAGGAATTGAACTCAGGACCTTGTGCTTACCAGGAGGGCACTATGCCACTGAGCTGTATCCCTGACCCTATTAAGGAAATTTTACTTTTAATCTTAACCAAAAAACTGTGAAGCAATATTAAGGAAATTTTAAAACTTTATACATGTGCATTAGTAAGTGTGGGGAAAAATATTGTAAAATGTCATTCAGACTAAATTAAGCTAGAAATACAATACAAAAACCTTCCTAACAGGACTTTTTTGAACAACCTGAAAAAAGTGACCTAAAGTTTAGCATTTGAAAATAACCAAAACAGAGCTCAGAAATAAGATGACTAGAAAATTAATTTAATAATAAAGTTTTATTTAGACTATCATAGATTGATTATATATTCAATCAGTGTATTATAGATTGATTGTATATTCAAATATAAACTGATGATATGTTAAAATGTTAATATTTAATTAGAAAAATCTAGAAATACAAATAAATACATCAGGAAACTCAATATATAAGAAAGGTGATTATCCCCAATTGACCCCCCCCAAAAAACTCATTTAATAATTACATTGAAGGCTGGGGATTTAGCTCAGTGGCACAGCACCAGCCTCGCAAGCACAAGGTCATGAGTTTGATTCCTGGTACAAATAATAATAATAATAATAATAATTACATCAAGCCCTCTGACTCAGGCTATTTAGGACTTGTTCTGGATAACTCTTTCCTTCACTATCATCCCTCCATCCATTCGGAAGTCCTCCTGACCCTCTGTGCGAGACACCCTAAAATTGGACCACTGCCCCCCTACATCCAGCACCCTCCCCTCCTTCTGGGTTTCTGCTGCCTCCTAGTTGACCTTTTAGTCTCTCTGGTGCCTACAGCATTCTGCATTTGCAGTCAGGTACCCTGGTCCGCCCCGGGGCTTCCCAATAGCTTCCCTTTGCTCCGCAGGACCCCCAGCCTCCTGGCAGGTGCAGAGCACCCCAGTGCTCCCCACTGCAAGGACCTCACCTTCCAGTCCTCTGGGCAGCCCCAGCCTTCCCTGCCCGGAGCTCTGCCCTCTCACCCCTTCCTTGCTCTCTGCCAAGGCGGCTCCCTTCCATCCTTGTGTATCCCTGGAGTGTCACCCACTGCGGCTGTGCTCAGCCCTGTCTACCTCCCGCCCTCTCATCCGCTGCGCTGGCCACCTCCCTCCACTGTTGTGTGGGGCAGCACATTTATGTTTTCACCTTTTATTATTTTTATTGTGCACTACTTAAAAAATACGAACACCAGGAACATTGCTTTCCTTCACATTCGCATGAGTTTTAAGAAATTGTTGCAAGACAGAGAGTCCTAGTGTCATACTGCAGAATCTGTAAATCCCAGGCTGGAGGTGACCCGGGATGGGGAGGAAAACAGAGTTGCTTGAAGACAAGTACAACGGGACAGGTCCAAGGCCACGGTGGAGGAGGAGCGCCAACTCAGAAGAGGCAACGCCTTGTTACTGGGTGGGCAGGAAGTCTCCACAGTGGCTCGGGCTGCGGGTGGGCGTGTTCATCAAGTCCTTTCCTCCTGACTGGGCTGCTCAGCTCATCCCCTGATGCCACGGGACGGACACCAAGCCTGCCTGTGTTCAAAACATAAGGTAGAAGTGCTGCTTCTTTCACCCCAGAGCCGGCTTGCTGCCCACCTGTTCTCCTGGCCCTGCACCTTCGCCCCAGCGCGCTGCTGCAGGTGTTAGCTGTCTCAGGTAGGACACTCTGAGGCAAGGCCCAGCTGTTCTGGAGAAGACGGGGATCACAAAGTACAGCATCAGTGCAAGCTGTGCACAGCTAGTGGCCTGGCCTTCCTTCTGGCCCAGGCCCCGTGCCACAGGCAGCCTGTGTAACTGAGAGAGGCCCTCAGCAATGCAAAGGTAGGAAACCCCCAAGCCTGAAACACAAAACTGCAGCTAAGCCCAGCCGAGTCTTAGCAGGAGGTGGCTGTGGCCACAGGGCTGCTATGGAGCTTTGCCACTGTCAAGAGGGCGGCGCCCATGCCCTCAGCCAGGTGGTTGCTAAGGAGGCAGGACAGGTCCAGGCCATGGGCATGGAAGACCGGAGGTCAGGTTGGCCACAAAGCCCAAGCTGGGTGAGACCGCACCTTGCTCTGTTAGATGTAACCAAAGGTCACCTTTGCACAGAGCTGGCCGGGGCCTGGCCGCCTTCCCCAACTCAGTCAGTGGAGTCTGTTGCTTCCTGACTCAGGAGCTAAGGTCAGGGCACAGTCATTTTCCAGGGGAACCCACTCATAGTGTAGGTGACATTCAGCAGGGCCAGGACATGCAGGGTGCTGAGACTTCTGAGGGAGAGGAGGGGGAAGATTTCACCTGGGCGGCCCGAGCCTAAGCTGGCTGCAGCTGGTGCTTGCAGCTGGCTCCCCACGCCGCCTAATGAGGGCTCGCTCACTGTTGATCTCCTCTTGGAAAGCAGGTTCAGTGTCCTCACAGCACTCAGGATACCCTGGGCAGGAGGCCTCATCTCCCAAAGCAACTTTAAAGTAACAGGAAGGGTCAGTGTGCTTACGGGGGCGCAGACTGCAGTCGTGCTCCCCGGACTGTGTGTCAGCGGGTTGTCTGGATGGTAGAGTGCTTTCCTGAGTGGACGCTTGGTCCATGAGCTGCTGGCCCAAGTGTGCTGCACCCATGTGCATTCTTATATAAAACGTTCCTCTGGTCCACTTCCACCCGCAGATCTCAGACCACTAAACCTTAGTTTTTCATCAAAGCCGGGACATTCTAGAGCTCAGTAGAAAAATATTCAGCATTACCCAGCATGACAGTAAGGAATCACAGTCCCATCTGGCACTTTTTTGAGTGCATGTGTGGGTCTTGTTGCCCGGCCAGTACCAGGGCAGCACCGCGCACAGCACCGGGACTGAGCTGAGTCAGCCCGGTGTCAGACAGCAGTGCTTCCGCAGTCTCGGCTGCAGGGGCGCTCCAGGTGTGCCGCTGTGACTCCAGTGCGCGCAGGGGGCCTGGGCTTGGTGGGTGCTTAATCTGCCCTGCTGAGCAAATGAGTCGCGGTGGGAGTAGGGAGGTGGGGGCGGGGTCCAGAGTTACTTAGGAGGTAAATTATTAGGACTCTGATTTCATCAAAGGAGTCGGACCTGAGGGACTGGGGATGTGTCGAAGTTTCTGGGCCAGGTAACTGAAGAGCTGCTGAGTGAGGCTTCTCATGGTGGAAAACAGGTTGAAAGAAGAGAGATTCATGAGAATACGTGGAGTTTCCGTCTGTGGTCTGAGGTAAGCCATGGACATTCACACGGAACTCTCTAGAGGGCAGACAGAAGTGCTGCTTCATGATCCAGGCAGAAATCAGCTATAGTTGATTTTTTAAGAGAACTGTCCAGGTATTCCTTATTTAACAGCCGACAGCTATTTATTTATTTTGTCTTTTTGAGACAGGGTCTCCCTATGCAGTTCAGGCTGGCCTTGGGCTCACTTTGTAGCCCAGGCTGGTCTCCAACTTGCAAGGATCTGCCTGCCTCAGCCCGCCACGTGCTGGGATTACAGGAGTGCGCCACCACACCCGGCTCTCCGACAGTTATTTAATAACTGTTCACTTTATGACCAAGGGGCACCGTTGGCGCTTACAGCCCAGATTTGAACTTAACGATGCAGGAACGTGACAGCAGCAGCCTATGGTGGCTCCTTGACAATACACAGTACTGTGAGTTTTGCTGATTGTACGGTACAGTAGCCCCATGCCTGTTCCACATTGCAGTACTACATGTGAGAGTTACGCAAACAAAAGCAAAGCAAGTTGGAATTTCCTTTGACCTCTTGTTTTTGTTTCGAATAGTGTGCTGTAGATACTGTGTATACCTCCTCATTTAATGACCCATTCACAGGAGCATAATTCAGTCACTAATGAGGAATGTCAGCACTGGAATTTTTAAGGAAAAAGGAGGAGAGGGAAGAATTGCAAAAACTAGGTAAAAATATCAAGAATGTAATTTTAAACTGTTCCCACTACTTTGACATAGTGTATTCACATACTGTCAACTTTTCTTCTGCCATGGACAATTTAAATAGCCAGTGTAAGTGAGATTCATTCTTTTAACCCAGGGATAGGCCAGGGGAAGGTATCTCAATGAAGAGATGAACGTAGGCCAAGGTAGGCACTCCAAATTTATTGCTAAAAACATATAGTTGAGTGATGGAGTGCTCAAAGAGCACCTGTTGAATAACTCACCAAAGGTGTTTTTCTCTTTCAGTAGCAAACAGAAGGCAGCTGTGCAGTGCTGAACATCACTGCGATGCCCAGGGCAGAAACTCTGGCACTGGCTGCTAGTGGAGGAGACGGGTTAGGGTTCCATCAGGCCATCCTACCTGTTTATTCATTTGAAAACTGGGAAATTCCTTACCAGCCCGGTGAGGACCGTGACATGTGGAGCGTGGTGTTAGGAAAACCAGCTGTACTGTCTACACTAAAAGACTACTTTAAAAAAACCATCTATTCAAATGTTCAAAAATGAGACTTGAATATTGATCATCAATGTTATCAAGGGGACTAAATGGATGTTTGTGAACATCTTGCCACCAGGAAAGCGTTCTCCAGAGTTCTGGTTGTGGAACGCGCTTGGCTTAAGCTGTGGCTTCTTCATATCTTTGGTCTCTTAAGGGGGTCCCCTGTCCTGGCGCAGCTCTGTACTGTCTGCATCTGGACATCGTGACCAGATTCCCCACCCATCCAGCTGGTTTGCAAGAGGCTCAGACCCTTGCAAGTGTTTTCCCCATTACCCGCCTCCTCTTCTCTTCCTTTCTTACCCATGGCCTTCTTCACGACGACTCGCACAGTGAAGAGAGGTGAGGAAAGTGCTGGGCATGACTGAGGCTGCGGGCTGGCACACACACCCCTGCCATCTGGTCATGGTGTGACCGGGAATATGTTGAGGGCTCTGTCTCTGCCTCAGTTTCCTCATCTGTTCACTAGTATTGATAAAAATCATACTGCCTCCATGTTTTTCTGAGTCAGTTCAATAAGATGACCCAGGATAAGCACTTAGAGCCATGACAAGCACAAAGCACAGTGCTACTGCTCTTGTCTACTTAGGAGCGCTCATTTAGCATCCACAGACTGATGCGCTTTCCTACACACCTGCAAGTCCTCTCCATGCTGCTTTGCTCAGCTACGCCTGTGCTGTTAGGAAAGAGGGTGTGTTCTCTCATCCACATCCCGGGAGAATACTGAAATTCTGTTAAGCAGTCAGCAAAATAGTCCGTATGTGAGTCTCTCTGCCTGCATCACTCAAGTACATGTTAAAGGACATAATGATCAGATTCACCCTCGGGATCAGGTCTGGATCCCCACTATCACCTAGACAGTCTGCATTTTCTGTGCTTTATTAAGTAATGTGACCCTGTTGCCTCTGTTTCAGGAAGAAAATAAAGAGATTCAGGATGGAAAATGGGATTGCTTCTCTCTGCCCTTGCCCCAGCTCTGTGTCGGCCTTCCCCGCCCCCTGAGCTCCCAGGAATCTGACAGAACTGTCACCCGTGAAAGGTGAGCTGCCCGAGGACATGTACCCTTTGTAGATTTATGTGCAGCAGCAGGTCCAGGTCAGCAGCTTTGCCTGGGACCTCGACCCACAGCATCAGTGATCCAGAGGGCAGATCTGTTGACACACAAAGCGATTTGCTAATTGCAAATGCTTCCTCACTGCTTAAGGTTTCACATGTAAGATTAGGTGGTTGACTTCGCCGGTGCCTGTGTTACCTCAGTAGCTGCCTCTCGAGGAAATCAAACTATATTAAATAGAGGACATCAGTTATCTGGAAAACTTAAAGGTATAACCTGCACGTGAGTGTGAATGTGACAGAGATGGTTTAAGGTGTGCTAATATCCTAGTGTTTTAAGTATGTAGGAATTTATACGTACATACATGTCAACCTGTGAGTATTCCACATACGAATTTTTCATCCGTGCATGTCAATTACAGTATTTGCACTCTACATTGGATTATCGATTAAGTGTATCTTATGTGTGTGTGTTACTTCAGCAGAGATGGATAATGATTTATAAGCTAACCTAGGAGTTCTAGAGCTCCAGGTTATTCTCATGTGCTTTCTGTATCTTTCATCTCCAGTACACTCTCAACTAGAATCCTATCAAAATATATAGATAACTTTACCCTGCTCCAACTGTTTTTCTGGCCCAAGCTTTATTTTCAAGGATTCTGCTTGACCTTTTATTTATATTTTAAAACATTTCAGCTGAAGACAAAAGCAGAATGATCATACCTGAGAAAGGAACAAAAAGTAGTCATGAGATTTCCAAGGGAAAAAGAATACTACAAAATTTGTGATCTTAAAAATTTCCTGCACTAGTATTTTCCTGATATTAGTGTTTTTTAAACGTGCTTAGTGTCATAGTCCAAGTCTTGCATAAGTGTAGCTATGCTTGGGGTTACTGTTCGTATTATTTCTATACCACCCTGCCAGCATAGATATTCATCAAGCTTTACCAAGCATGCTAGCCTCTGAGGAATGTCAAAGAAGGAATTCCCCCTGTAAATGTTCTCACTGTGTTAAAGGCAGATTGTAACAGTCACATTGATTTCTACGATTTCGTTGTCTCTGGAAGTAAATGAAGATGAATGCAAAAAGGAGCACTGGAGATGCTGCTCTCCTTCTGTTTCTGTTTCCCACTCCTACCATCAAAGGAAAGAATGAGTGCTCAGAATCCCATATTCCGGCCTGAGAGCTGGTCTGTGAATTCAAGGAGGCCCCTCCAGGCTCACACTTTATTTTAGCAATGGATCCATGACTACCTAGGCTTCAGCAGTGTCCTGGTCCAGTTGGGTAGATCTTGTCCAACTGAATCCATGTTCTTGCCTCAAAAATTAAGGCAGATAGCACACATACTGATACGTGAAATCATTTCCTTAGAGAAACTAGTGCAAGAGAGACGTGTGTCAGTATATTCTCAGCACTTTCATGTCACAGTAAAATTTTCTGTGCAACTAAACACAGTGCAACTAAATCCCTTGCAGAGATCATTGTACTTAGAGGCCACCTTTTGACGAGGCCAGATGCTGGCCCCTGGATAGTGTACAGCAATATAAAATAATGATGTTCTGATCCATTTAATGATAGAACATGGTGATGGAAAAATCACAGCTACTGGACACTTCGTTCAGTTGAAAAAGATCAACTCCCAGAGTACAAAAGTAATGGCTACACAGTCCAATATAGTTGTCCCTCCAACAGAGGTCCACCCTCCACCCAAGGGACAGTGCGTCGGTATCACAAACTCACTCCGTACCAAACAGTCCCAGCAGCATTAATCACCTTCTGCTCAGGCCTGCTACGCTACAACTATTCCAGCAGCATCATACCTGGCAGGGCAGATTTTGACGATCCTAAGCGCTTGTTATGAGTAGAATAATTTCTTAAATGCACTCCAGCTGCATAACTCTCCCAGCCATTTCCGGCACCACAGTTTTTCTCGTTTTGCCTCCTTTGTGTTCCATTCAAGGTTTCCCTGCACCGAGACCATCTTTTACATTTTTTCCTTCTTCTGCCTGCATCAAAGTTAGGACTTTGTTAGGGATGCTTTGCCATCGGCATCTGTTACCTCTTTTTCTTAGGGGCTAAGGAGGAGGCTGCTGCGTGGCTGAAAAAGACTCTCATTCAGTTTGGAATTGCCTCCCTTTGCTTTCTTGTCACACTGTCAAGCCCCATCAGAACGCAGTGAAAGTGATACAGAGGAAGGCTTTGCTGGCGAGACTTAGAACAAAGCCAGCTCCGTAGCCTCGCACAGATTTCACATCCAATTTAACTCTTTGGAAAAGGATTTCAGGAAATACATAGTCAAGAGTTGAAAAAATGGAGTTGGGTCTACTAT
>PVJX010005262.1:0-75000 GCA_004027295.1 Dolichotis patagonum | reverse complement strand
TTCTAGAAATGGGATATTTTAGATTTGGCTCTTCAGGTGATCATCAGAGACCATTTTCCAGGGGATAAATAATGGCACCCTGTGACAAAAATTGATTAGACTTAAAAGGTTGTGAATTTGGGGGAGCGGAAGAGAATGGAAATAAAGCTTAGTTGTTCAAAAAAAATTTATGATAAATTAGCTAATGTCTTGTCTCCTGACTTCAAATTCTAATTAACAGATGATGCCGAAATAAACAGACAAGAATTCATGGAGGTCGTGTTGATTGCCAATAGCTTATTTCATTATTTGGTAGATTTATATCAAGTCATGTCTTCCCACAGAGGAAATTCAGATCCCAGCAATGCATGCACGTGTATTTCTATGGTGGGAGTCTACACACTGTTGATGGGTGTGCATCTGAGTGTTCATCGGAGTTGCACACACAGCTTCCCAACAGTCTGGAGGCACCACAAGCGAGAGGTTTTTTTTCTAGCAATATCTTAATGGTTTTTGAGGAAAGAGTTTTGATTTACTGTCTCCACCATGTACCGGCACCACTCCCGCATCTCCATGGGCTGTTTCCCCCTTCTCTTGAAGGTCCCAACATTAGGCATGAGCACCAGGGCTTTGTAGTTAATTGACTCAGGCCAATGAAACGGTTCCTTTCGACAACATATAAATTCAAAACTCAAAAGACAGGGATAAGCTTCCTTTCTTAGCTCTTGTAAAGACAGCTTTCAGTTTAGGACTATTTGAGGATATTCTATGTGAAAATATCTAGCATTCTGCAAAGCCCAAACTGGATGTTTTTGGTCAACACACGGACGGGAAGCCCTTCTGGGCCCCTGTCTCTGCTCAGGATCAGTCGCTCCTACATTCATATTCTTCTGAATTTTGTCGTGCATAGTGCTACCAGGAGCACTGTACTTATTGTTCTGATGGGATTCTTTGTGAAACAGGTTCTTCATAAGGATTATTCCTAGAAGACCAACAGCTCCTCAAGTAATTACCATCTCAAACTCCTCTTAAGGGGGACAGAGAGTGAGCCTTGTCATTGGGGCAAATCTAGAATTTTGCAATGTTTTAAATACACACCACACAATAGAATCCAGTTTATTTTTTCTAAGATGAAAAAATAGGAATCCCCCCCCCAAAAAATGCTTCTTTTGAATTTGTAGTAACATTTCAATAAACATTTCAATATTCTAGTTACTTAGGTCACTACAGAATGTTGTAAGTTGACAAAAATTATAAGCAAAATAATTCTTATGCTTCTTTTTGTAATAATGAAGTAGAGATATGGATGGAAATGTAATTCCTTAATGCTATCAACACATGCATAAAAGGTAAGAAACATCCTCTTTATAGGGACTCATAAATGTTTCACTGTCTCAGATGGTAGCATGAAATGATTTTTTTTATAGACTACTCTCCACTTCACAACTTCATCCAAATAAATCATATAGGACACCATATTTTTAAGACTGGGATTTGGGCAGAAAATATTTTAGCCCTACAACTTTTGTACCCAAATGAAATACTGGTTGAAATACATATTTCACTTTGGGGACTTTTGTTGTTATTTTTGTGAAGGAAAAAATAAATCCAAGGGACCAAAATGAAAATCTCACCATAAAAAAAGAAAATCATATAACATCATTTTTACCAGTTCTGCTTTTAAAAGCTTTATTTAAAGCTGCTTTGAAATATTTCATGATAAACAGAAATCAATATAATTTATTCATAATATCACAATTCTGTGAAACGTGATTGCTGCTTCTTTCTAATTCATACCACACCATCATTCTCTCCTCCAGTATGTGCAGTTTAAAAGATTTGCCAAACACAAATAAGAACAATTGCAGAATTACAGACCAGGATTAGTTCTGAAGAAAAATATTATCATCAGTTGTATTCTCATGAGCTATCCTATTAGACTTCATCATTAAGGAAAGTATTCAGGATGTCTAGTGGGTGAAGAGAGCAGAAGTGTGTTTTCATTTTGATATGATAGCTGTATTCAGGTTATTCTCCTCTCTACAATAGATTTTACCTAGCTTTATCTTCATAGGAAGCCGCTTTCGGCTGAAAAGCAGAAGTGAATAGAAGTGTCATGACATGGGATTAACAGTACAACCGGTTGGTAAATCAAATGTTTGAGGTGAAGAAAGTGGAATACAACATGCATCAGTGGGATGGAGACTGTGAAAGGAAAAATTTAAACATTGGTTGATGCTCCTGATATCTGCACTGTTTTGCAAGCACGTGGTTCATTTAATCAGTCAGTCACTCTACCGAGCCTGAGCGGGAGAGAGTTCCCAGCACTGCTAGTTCCCACTGAAGTGACAGTCAAGTCACTGAGGAAACTAGTTCAAGTTCTATTTCCAGCTAACGAAAAACAAATTGTGCCCCAAGACTGCAAACTGGGCAGTGTGGCTCACTCACAAGATGCCCCACGCCCACAGGAAACCTGGCGTGGGCCTGTTTCAAAATACTCTCGTTAGAGTCACTGAAGAGTTAACTGTTAAAAAATGAACAAACTGCTAAAATTGCCACTTACATAGATTTTACATAATACTCAGTGTTGAGATTTTAATCATCAAGAATGTTTACCCAACATTTTGAATAGATAAAAAGAATTTCTTTGGAACACTTAAAAATGTGCTTTTGAGCATATCCATGGGTTAATTTCTTTTCTTTTTCTTTTGAGTATCCACACAAATATGTTAAAACTTAGGCTGAAATTGGAGATGCTGAAAAATGTATCTGAGTAGCTTGGATAATAACCTAAAAGGTTAACGCAAAAGCTTAACAAGTGACATTTCATATCATCATCAGTCTCTCAGATAGAGAAATTTTAAATTACACATGTTTGGGCATTCATTCCACAGCTCTATGTTTTTCAGCTTCCATTTCTTACAAGCAAAAGTTTCCCTAAGAATGGGGTTAAAACTGCTATGTGTCTAATATTTACTTAAAACTTTGTTGGAAAAAGAATTCACACACAAAAGTCCATTAAATATTCACACTTTAATATATGTTCCTCAGAAACAAATGTACAGTTAGATAACACATAAAGAATTATGAATGACTAATTATATTTTGCATATTTACAGCAAAGACAATTAGCAAATAGCTTTTATATGCAAAATAAATGAAAAAGTAATTAAGATGCACTAACCAGAGCAGCAATATCGAGTCTGTTGTCTTGTGATTCATTCCTAACAAACATAATAATTATGCATTCATTGTCATATAATTAAAACAGCTCTGTCCTTTAGAAAAATGGTTATTTACTGTATAATAACCTGAAGAGTGGCAGAAGTTCCTCATAATGGTGAGCAGGATAATTAAATATTTCTTCTCAGGAAATACTCCCCCAGTTTAGTGTATTATCATAAACTTCTACCCTAAGCAGCTGTTCCTCAGGAATGCCAAGTGTTTTCTCTCTGGTCTGGGAAAGTTATTTGTGTTTTATTTGTAAGCTCTAGGTTTTTTCCTTGCTATTGAATCGGCAGGGTGTTCTAAACCAAGGTTCACCTTGTCAGTCTGATCCCTGCAAAGGAAAATGACTTTAAGGCTGCCCACCTCTGCGGCCGGAGTATCTGGGGACACACAGTGTTCTGCCTGCTTCTTGGCTGAAATATATTCTGTTTTGGAAAATATTTAAGGACTTCTACACTTTCATCATTGAGATAGACCTAAATGTGCAAATCAATAAACAAATACATAGCACCCACTATCAATTATGTGTATGAACCACTTCTATTTTGGAAATACACTCACATTTAATAAACAGCAACAAATTTCAAAATGATTAAGACACTCATTAATGAAGCTACGTAAGGGATGGAGGCCATCCTCTGCGTCCTCCACAAATGCTAAATGGGAGCCATTTTGCTTCCCTGAGGCTGGGGTCATCGCCACGGCTGTACCCACCAGTTATGTGATTGCCTATTGTTTACTTCTGATGTAAACACAATGCCCACAGAAGTCCGCGAGGAACCAATCAGAAAGTGTCCAAGCAGGAGATATAAGTTACTTTGTATCAATTTGGTGTGTTGATTTGCATATTATACTATTACACTGTCATATGTATATGGTCCCCCAAATTGGCTCATTTTAGATGACATAATCGTGAGTCCCATGGAAGTGAAGGAGCTGGGGCAACTGTAGCGAGCAGCGTTTGTACATTATCTTTCACTGGTTTCTTTTAAAATGTCACAGCAACCTTAAAAATTACACATAATTCCTTTGGTATTGCAGAATGATAAACTTTAAGTAGAGAAAAGTATCAAATTACTAACCTAAAATTCTTTATTTTTCAAGATATATTTAATATTAATGTAATATTACTTAGACATTAAAGTTTCCCTTTTAATATGCCTCTTATATAATTTTTGGTAATATTAAATACAGCCTTATTCTCAGCAAGAAAATAAATGGTTTTGCTTAGGTTTTATCATTCGACTTTACTAAATATCAGTGACTATTTCAGCACTTACTGAGCTATTATTTGGTTCTAGTAAGGTAAGGAGCAAATAGTATTTAGATTACTAAAAAGAATACCCTGAAGTGATGTTATTAGAGAGCTTTTATGTTACTATCACAATTTGGGAAGCAGAAAGGACATAGAACTTGACTGTATAGCAGGGTATTCTGATAGCTAATTTAATATTAAAAGGTAAAAGAGAAAAGCAGTCCGTCATCTCTTAAACAATGATTCAAAAATGGTGAAGCATTACCCATTACAAGCACACCAGAGACATGGGAAAAAGGAAAAATATTTTCTATTTGAGATCTCAAAGAATCTTAATCATCTCAAAGTATTTCTAAGTAGTCATCATGGGGAAAAGACCCAGCCTTACTTCTCCTTACCTAGATGTGTGGTTTAGTATTCTTTCCTTTCTCAGTTAGTTGGGTCACAGAGGAGGCAAGGTGCTGTGAGTTTCTCTGCTGAGTTATTAGTAAAGGTCTTCATGTAACCACACGTGCAGAAGTATTTCACTCCACTGAAGCTTCTTCTACATGCTTTGCTTCCATCTTGCAAATTTAGAGAACCACGGGGTCACTTGCCATTATGGCAGAAATCTCATCTACATATCTGTATGATAAATAATAAAACTGATCAAGCATTGCACTAACCTTTAATCATGAGCTTGCATCTCTCCACCACGGAGCAAAGTCTAGAAAGATAGTTGATAAGGGCCTCAGGTGGCTGTGTGTACCTGTTGGTGTGTGTCCCATCAGGCTCCCCAGGATGCCCATTTCTCTGCAAAACAGGAGGTAGGAAGACCGAGCACCACTTTCTGTTCTCTGCCCACATCAGGAAACCACAATAACCCAACATTCACAGTTTTTCCTGCAGCTGTTATCTACATGCTTCTGTTCAGGGCCTAATCACCTGGCTTGCATTAGCAGTTTTATGTGCACATACCACATGCCCCGCCAGACTTTGGAAAGTGTGACGTCTTTTTTACGTAATGATTCCACCCAGTACATGGCCAATTGCCCAAAGGTGTTGTTGAATTAATATTTTTATCATACATTCCACAGATACATACCAAAGGGGCTTTACCACTTTTCAAAAATAGAGTTGAAGGAGAATTGTTTCTGCATCCACATTATTCTTTTTCAACTTGTATTTCCCTCTCCTGCCTGTATTTTCTGTTCTCATGGAGTTTACAAAAGCATGTTCAGCCCCACAGGTTGGTGTGTTGTTTGTAAATTTTCAACACAGCTTCAGTCAGCAGCCAGGGGATGAGTAATTGACAGACTAAATAGAGGGAAAAATGAATGACATAACCAGTAGGTGAACGCTTTCATGGAGATGTGGAAATATATGCTTTCAGCAGACGTAAAGGGCTTCCCTCTGATTCACTATGGTGGCTTGGTTATCAACATCATGGTACTTTGACCGCCTCCATCCAAGCCTCTGAACCTTTCCTCAATGGGTATTTTTTTTGGGGGGAAAAAAAAGTTCTGTACTTAAGAATGGAAGGTAACTAAGGGGTGGGATGGAAAGGTAGAAAAGTAATTGTTTCCACAAATAGGATAGAGACCTATTTGAAACTCCTTCGGACTCTTAGACCACTCCCTGCTTTGACTTTGGGAGCTTGTGTTCTCCCTTAAAGACTCGTGGGAACCTACACTGCATACATCTCTCTCCCCTCCTTTCTTCTTTTCTTCCTTCCTCCCTTCCTGCTTTATCTTTTCTTTCTTTCTCTCCTTCTTTCCTTCCTCCATCCCTTCCTTCCTTCCTTCCTTCCTTCCTTTTTTCTGTCTTCCTTTCTTTCTCCAGTACTGCGGGAAATCCAGGCTCTTCACACTAAACTATGCCTTCAGCCCTTTTTATTCACTGAGTCACTAAACTACTTAGGCTGGGTTTGAACTTGTTCCCACCTCAGGCTCCCACAGTGCCAGAGACGACAGGCAGTGCCACCTTGTCTAGCTGTGCACTATACGCTTCCAAACGCGCTTCCTTATGTGGTGAAACTGTGAAGAAGACTGGATGAAGGTGTTTTCAAAGTGATGACCTTACTATAAAAATGCCTTTATAAACACTGTCTTCACCCTTTCCTACTTTAAATAACATAAGGCAAAAAGAAAGTCTTTTATAAAGTGGTATAAAAAATAGATCAGAAGGCCAGGTAGAAGAGCACACACCTGTAATCCCAGCACTCTGGAGGCTGAGGCAGGAGGATCACTGTGAGTTCAAGGCCAGCCTGGGCTATGGAGCAAGACCCTATCTCAAGAAATAAATGAAAATAATGAAGAAAGAAAGAGGGAAAGAAGAAAGAAAGAAAGAAAGAAAGAAAGAAAGAAAGAAAGAAAGAAAGAAAGAAAGAAAGAGAAAAATAGTTCAGATGGAAACATCCTCAGTAGAGATCATGAAAATCATCTCAAAATAAACTCTCCATCTCATGATTCATCACCCAAGAAGGCAGATGATGTTCAGAACCTTAGGCCCATGAGGAGTGTTTCTATTGCTGGCAGCCTCCGGATCTGACACTGGTTTTCACCGGCTTGATGGGTGTCCTCAGGAATAAATGTAAGCAGATGCAGAGCAAAAGAAAATCCATCTGTAAACTCCCAGTGATGCTGCCCGGCGATAGCTGGGCCCAGAGTGAGGCTGGTCTGGGTGGGACAGGTGAGTTGTCGCAATTATACCGAGAATCTTCACAGCCTTCTTTGCCCAAAGAAATCAAAAGGCACTTTCTGACACCTCTCTCTCTCTCTCTCTCTCTCTCTCTCTCTCTCTCTCTCTCTCTCACTCTCTCAGATTCCCCTGAGAACTTGGCTTAATTTAAAAGATAATAAGAAAAATAAAATAACATAGGTAAACCAGGAAAAGGTTTTGTGCAAGTACAAAGTGAAAAGATCAGACAACTGTGGTGAAATCCGGGTCAATCTGTGGCAGTTAAACACAGAGCTTTTATTTCTTTATTTTGTTTTGTTTCATTTTTGGTTTTGGCAACTTTAAATTTATTTTAATTGACAGAAATTGTACATATTTTATACCATGTAAGCTTTTAAATATGAATATGAATGGCTAAAATGAGCTCATTAATATCTGTATTACCCTAGACCTTGCGTTTTTTTGTGGTGAGAACACTCCAGATTTACTCTCTCAAGGATTTGCAAGAATAAAGTGCAGGGTCAGGGATGTAGCTCAGTGATAGAGTTCTTGCTTTGCATATAGAAGGCCCTGGGTTCAACCCCAAAACCACCAAAAAAATAAAAAATAATAAATGCATATCTATTAACTACAGTCACTGCGTCATGACCTCATTTCACCCCTCTTAACTGAAAAACTTTAAATTTCTCCTTGGTACCTATTTCAGTCGGTAATGTCCCCATTCCTGTGTGGAGCTGGCACAGGGGCACCACACATATCTTTCCTTTTCAACTCTTCCCCTGTCCCATCCCTTGATCCTCTTCTCACTTGAGAAAGATCTATTTTCTACTTCTTCTTTTCTTTCCCCTACTTCCTTTTATCTATCTTTTATTTTGCTCTTGATTTATAAGTTGGATTTCTCCCAAAAGAGGCACCATGCGGCATTTGAGTTTCGTGTCTGAGTTACTTCCCTTACATTGTGGTCTCGAGGTGCTTCCACTTGCCTAGAAATGTCTCCTGTCATCTTCCCTTACAGCAGAGTAATGCTCCGTCAGGGGTGAATGCCACGTTTTCTTTAACTCCATCTGCTGATGAACATAAGGCTGAATCTAAGATTTAGCTGTTAGGAATTGTGCTGCTTAAATAAACATGGTGTGTACAGATCACTGAAATATGATGTCTTTAATGCTCTCAGAAAGAGACCTAGAAGGGGAGTCATTGGGTCAAACTGAATTTCTAGTTTTAGTTTTTTGAGAAAACTCCTTGCTGATTTCCATGGTGGTGGTACTAGAAGGGCTCCTTTCTCCCCGCAGACTCATCGGCATTTGTTATCATTTGATTTCTTGATGATGGCTACTCTTTCTGTGGTACAATGGACCCTCAGTGTTGTTTTAATTGGAATTTCTCAAATGTCCAGCGATGCTGAGCTCTTCTTTACGTATGTATTGGCCATCTGTACTTCTTTTGTGAAGTGTCTATTCATTTCACATGGCCATTTTTGTTTGGGCCTTTTATTTTGGGAGAGGCTGTTTTGGCCTACTTATATATCCTAAGTATTACCCCTCTATCTGAGCAATAGTTGGCAAATTTTTTTCTCATTCTGTAGGCAGTCTTTCACGGCTGGTTGTTTCCTTTGCTGTGCAGAGACTTTTAGTTCAGTATGATCTCATTTGTTCATTCTTGGTTTTATTTCCTGTGCAACCTGGGCTCTGTTCAGAAAGTCATGTGTCTGGGTGGGACAGCATCGCTCTCAAACCTGACAAGTGACTGACCTACAGGGACAGCACGGGACTTTGCCATCCCCACTAAAAGTGCATCGACCCAGCAAGACTGAAGAGGGGCCTCCATGCTGCAGACCCACGCTCCTTGGCCTTCTGGGCGCTGGGATTGACCTCTCCTTGCTCCTCATTAGCGCCCCAGCTCCAGGGCATGGGTCCAAGAGAGCCTGACTCTTGCTCCCACCCACCCAGATGGCCAGTCCTGTCACCCCGAGGAAGCAAGCCAGCAAGGCGGTGCTCGAGCAAGAGATGTTTGCGGGCCGCTTGTCCGCCAGGGAAAGGCCCCCGGTACAGAATGAATCAAGCTCCACCGGCTTCAATCTGGCTACATTCTAGTCAGATCATAATCCTGAAATGTACATTGATGCTGCAGAAGTCACTCCTTCAAAACTTTAAGGCAACAATTAAGTATTCCATTGTCATGGCTCAATTAAATGGTTTGGCCTGAGAAAATTGGGGATTGTGAAGTGAGGATGGAATGTGCTTTGATCCTCTTTCCAGGGTTATTGTTTCATTAATAAATGAACATGTCATTTGTCTCACCAGAGGGAGCTCATGCCCTCCAGGCTTTTTTCCCTTTTTTGTTCAGGTTTTATAAAGATGAATTTCCAGTGCTCTGAAATACCACGGATTAGTAGTTAAGCCCAACAGCACTTCGGGGAGTAGTGAGCTTAAAGTGCCTCACACAGGTCTCCAAAGCACTTGTTTACTAATAGAGGAAATCGGCGGTGTCTGCAGCCGCTGATATCGCATTACCATTTGGAAAGACAGTAGCTGAGATAACAAATCACACAGCCTTAATAATTACTCCTGCATTCCCGTTTTTTGTTTCCTGCATAACTGTAAAGGCTGGATTCCTTCCAAATAAACAGATAAAAACAGTATGGAACTTTTATCTTTTAATGATAATGACAACACATCATGTTTCACTAAAAGTTTCCTGCTGAATTTTTTCTGATTTCTAGAGTTTCAATAAAATGTAATTATACTTTATAATTCCACTCTTTTAATCTTCACTTCAAAAACTATTCACAGTGAGCGGGTTTGCCAGGCACGGAAAGTAGGGGACAAACGGCCCATACTTCCTGTGTTGACTCTTCCCTGCTTTCGGGCTTGGGGTAAACCTGTCATTGAAATTGCATCGTGTACATTGAGCTGCTTTGCATTCAAATTAATAGCTAGTTTAATTTGAATGTAAAACAGCTCCATTTATGCCATCATTTACCCCAAAAAAAGAGGTAAGGCATTTGGCATTGAATGGATGTTTAAGATATGATACATGTGCAACATATTTTAATCCCAAATTGAACCTATATTAGGATAGGGACATTTTAATATCAATAGATAAGTCATAAAAGAAGCCCTTTTAAAAATCTGCATAGTAAATATGTGCTTTAGGGGTCAAAACTGCTTCATTGTACAGATACAGTACAGGGTTTAGTTCATATGGTTAGTGCTGGGCATTTTCCAGCAAATCTGTGCATTGTTGCATTTCTATAGCCCAAGAATGGCAATTGATTTTTAAAACACATGCTGCAACTTTATTTGCTCAGTAATTACATGGACTTTATTTGGAGGTCAGTGAAAGAACAACTAAATAGGAAAATGAAGTCTTCCTCCCCAGTGCAATGAAACCCTAAAAGTTGGCAGACAGAAAGGAATGCTAAACTTTTTCCCAGAGATCTGAGTTTGGTTTCCACTGGTCCATGTCCCATTGGGTGATTAGAGAAAGCTTTTTTAAAGCCTTACTTCAGAATGATCTTAATTGGTGCAAGGTTGAGCCCTTTCTAGGAGGGGAGGGAAAAGGTTGAATAGCCTTTTCAAGTCACATGAAAGTTTCTAGGATGAATGTACAATAATTAGATTAATAAGTAGCTTAATTTATCACAGCTGAGGATTTCAACAGCCACACATTAGAGCAAGAAAAAAAGATTAGTGTGATTCTAGTATGTTAAAAAAAATTGTACTGAAACTTGATTAACCTTAAACCCAAAGTGCCTTTCTTTCTACTCTCAGGGTTGGAGGGAGAAGGAGGGTGAGAAGTGGGGTGTGGGGAGGGGACCTGAGATAACCAGAAAAGTCCTATTTTATTCTGTTCTGTCGTCTAGTTAATGAGCAGCATCAGGGTCACTTGAACCAACTTCTCCCTTTGCGTCTTGTATCCCTAAAATAATGCATAGCCTTAAGCCTGGAAAGGCTGGTTCGGTTGCCCACCCACGTCACGAAGGTGTCTCTGCTGATTGCCATGCGTCATGGGCAGAGTCTCTCATCTCTGTGAAGAAAAGACTATGTGTTTGCGAGGAGGCCACCGTTTCGGTCAGCATGTGAGGCACATGACGTTTGGCTTGTTGGGTGTTATTTCCTAGTTGTCCCTGGGCTAAAAAGCCTGAATTTGGGCCTCAGAAACTAATGGGTCCCCCAAACAACAGCCGTCAGGACTCAAGATAAACAAAACTGAGTAGCAAGATGTACAAACTAAGACAATTAGTGTGGCAGCTAGAACAACTGATTTAAACAAGGTTAGGAAATAAGATGGAAACAGCATTTTAAACATATGCCCCCATTGAAATTACCATCCATTGGAGTCTTCTCTTCCATCTCTACCACAGGGCATAGTAAAACATTCCGATAAAGCAGGGTCTGCCACTCCATCTGATGATCATAGCACTGTGAGGGCGGAAGTCAGACTGGATCGACTAACCTTATATTTCCTGCCTCCTGTCTGGTGACGGAGGAAGCCACAGGGCTCACTGTGCAGAGTCGATGGCGTCAGCCAGGGTGAGTCCCTGTGGAAGCACCTTGGGGGGCCTATGGCACCAGCCAGTGGGGCAGTCAGAGAGGCCTGCGGGGGCAACTGTGCCGTGACCTGGTCTGACTGCATGGCAAGGGGTGTGGAGGGGTTTGAAGGGACAGCCGTGACATCTTCCAGTCAGAAGGGAGACGTGCAAAGCTAAAACACCAGACAACCCTGGGAAGCCCATGACCTACGTCACAAGAACCATTGTGTGAGTCACTCTATTTCCCAGTCCTTACACAGACTAGTTCTGAAGGAGGTGGGCAAGGCCCTTGAATCCAGCTGAGCCACCGCACTGAGAAGTTCCCTTTGGCCCACTTGTCAGACGAGAGCGACGCCAAGGCCACGGCCTGTGCCATCCATTCAGTAGCTGGCAGGCCATTGGGGGGGTGACTCCTCCTAGACGCCAACTGTCTCTTCTGCTGAGATGAAAGAACGGCGCTAAGATCTTTAAAATCACATACTAAAAAATGGCATTACGTTATGAACGGCATTTCAACGTTAAAATGTGGAAACCACTGAAGGAACTATGGGCCCCGAATACACAGGGAGGCAGAGCCCAGTCCAGCCTGCAGCCCAGTTCTGAAACCTCGCTTCTAATCTAAAACACCTATCTCATTACTGTTAACATTATTTACCTAGAAGGAGAGATGACCTCTAATTTGCCTTTAAATGATTAATTTGGTGTTTAAATAAGTGCCTGTTACTTAATAATGTTTTCTTCAACCAATTCACTTATGTCAATAAACTCTTTGTTTAACCTTCTTTAAGGAAACATTTTCTCTGCTCGGAGGCAACTAATGAGCTATCAAATAAATAGGTGCAGGAGAATGAACTAAAATTAAGGGCTGCCCAAGACAGCAGAGCGCTTCCTTTGCGTGTGAGTACGAAGACGGACTCCAGCTACGGCACAGAGGGCCTTGGTCCCCGGGAGTTCTCCTGCCCATGGCGCATGGCCCTATTACAATTAAAGTATGTTAGTCTCAACGTCCGACTCAAATCTGCTTAAAAAAAAAAAAAAATATATATATATATATATATATATATGAATGATGAGATTTTTAGTGGGAAATTAAGGAAGAAATGAAAAAATATATAATAATACAAATATTAGTATCAATAATATTAATGTTAATATCAAAATGCCAAGATGTATCTTTTGAGTTTGGTACTGTAGCATACATTTGCAATTTTCCCTACTTAGGAGGCTGAGGCAGTAGGATTGTGAGTTTGAAGCCAGTTTAGACAACTTAGCATGACCTTGTCTTAAAATTAAAAAGAAAGAGCAGGAGATGCAGCCCAGTACTTCCTGCATTAAATCCCCAGTAATACACACACACACAAGTGCACACAAGCATGCAGTCTTAGGCACATGAAAATGTGCCGAGTATGACTCAGTTTATGTTTTCAGATAAGTATACTTGTGCTAGATAGTTGTTTATGGGTTTAGAATGTTCGGTTCTTGGTTAGTAGTGTCTAAAACCATCAAATTGCATTTCACTTTCTATCGTATTGGACAATACGTTTTTAAAAATGATTCGATGTTACATAACAACATGACAGTCATTACCATCAACATTATTTAACAGTTCAGAATGCTTTTTAATAGGAGTCAATAAACCACTAAAATTGCTTGTCCTCAGAAGCAGCAACGGTCACCTCTGTGGTCACAAACCTCTGCCCAAGGACAGCAGCCTGCAACAGTATCCATACCACCTCGGCGGCCAGCCACGGGGCAGAAGTGGGCGCCTCCCCGATGGCCGTGGCCAGGAGCAGAGACCTCTCCCCTCTTGGTGACGGTGAAGCAAGCAAGGCTGAGCCAGGCACGCCTAGCCGGGGGCGGGGGGGCTCACCTAGATGTCCCCGGCCCTGGGCTGACATCACTGCGCTGCTGCCCAGAGATAAAATTGCCTTCCAAGTTACAAACAGCCCTTCCTGGCTTCATGGAGTAGAGCTGCCCCCCAGCTTGACTTCTGTGGGTCAGAAATAAGCTGCTTCTTTCATCCCTGGGGGTTGAACTCAGGGCCTTCACAGTGATTCATGTCCTCAGCCCCTTCTGTACTTTTTGAAACAGTCTCACCAAATTGCAACTGCCCCAGCAGCCTCGAACTTGGAACCGTCCTGTTTCAGCCTGCTGGAGTGCTGAGAGGACAGGGGTGGGCCACCACGCCCACTTCAAGCTTCTACCTCACTTGAGACTCTAGGTTTCCAGCTAAAGTTCCAGCATGCAAGTACACTGGCAGAAATAGACATCAAGGAAACCCAGACTTTAAATTCAAGCTTTGAATTCCTATGCCACAGGAAAGTTACTAACTCCTCCTTCTCTCTTGATCTGGGAGTATTTAGCAGGCTCTGCTTCTTACTCCAGTGTCGCTATTTCGCAGCTCTGCCAACCTGGGCCCTTACATCTTCTGTTCCCGTCACCTTACCCTGGATTACCCCAGAGAGTCACACTCTGGGATCTGTGCCTGTCCCTGCCTGTCCCTCCTTTCTACCACCATATTATTAAAAAAGACAAAGTACTATAAGAAACTTTGGGGTTTTGGAGTCGAATGGGCCTGGTTGGAAGTCATGGTGACCCTTGGGGTAGCACAGTGCCTGGGATTTGTTAACAGATACAATCTGTTGAATGAGTGAGCAAACATTTCAGAATCCATTTGTCACCCATTAAGTGTGATTCATAATGCCCAGCTCACAGAGCAGTTGCTGGAGACATAGGGGAGAAGGAACTGAAATATGGTGTCAGGTGACTGTCCCATAGCACTACCAAGCAGCCCGGCACTGTCAGGTCCCGCAGACCCTGGTGTCCTCCTGCTGGGTGTGACTTTAATAATGTGTTGCATAGCCTTGGACAAGTTATTTACCTTTTCCAGGGTTCCATCTCTTCCTCTGTAAAACTGATATGATAAAACTTAACCAGTGTGATGGCTCAAAGTATTAAATTTGATCACGAACGTGTTTCCCATGTGCATGTCGCCCCACAGGGGCTCAGCAGTGGTGTCTGCTGAGATCCACCCCTCCCACGGGCATCATTTCATCACTCAGCAGACCCTGGCTCTGGGCCGGGAAGGCGGTGGGGACGGATCAGAGGGGAGGGAGCACAGGGTACCTGCCGGGAGTCAGCCCGGGGTGGCCCACCAGGCCTGCTGAGGAATGGATCAGCATTGCTGCTGCGAAGCTGCTAAGAAAAAGAAGACCTGGGCGCCACGGGCAGAGCCGGGCCAGGGGCCGCCAGCAGGGTCCTCACTGGGGCCAGCAGCGCCTGTGACCACTCTCCATTCCCTCAAGCGTTCTCACTAAGCCTCCTGTATTGCACTGCAATATCTGTTTTACTCGAGCATAATGGCGGTGAACATTGCCCACCTTTCACTAAACTAACTGACCCAGTCTAAACCTGGCCGTTTGGCCGTAAACGTCTCGAAGGCCAGGACTGTGCCTTACCTGCCTGCCCTGTACCTGTGGGAATACCCGTGGACTAGAAATAAACTGTATGCTCACCTTTAGCTTCGGAACGTGAAAGACTTGTCCGACTTCCAATGAGTTTCTCTAATCTTCACATGTCGGGCTCTTCTTTAGTTAGTGGATTTTTATTTTTATGCATCTATTTCTTTTACATATTACAGATAATGAATAAATCTGAAGCAGGTTAGAATAATCAGATTGTGTGTGTGTGTGTGTGTGTGTGTGTGTGTGTGTGTGGTATCGGTGACTGAACTCAGGGCCTTCCCACTAAGCTATATCTCCATTCCTTTTTTGATTTTTTGTTTTGAGACAGGTTCTCATCAAGTCACTATATTGCCCAGGCTGGGTTCAAACTTGTCATCCTCCTGCCTCAGCTTGCCTACATACCACCACAACCAGCAACCAGCAAATAGTAAGAATTGCAACCACACACAAAAAGTTTAACATCCTGTGCCAACAGGACTTCTTGGGAGAATCCCAGATTAAAGTCCCTAGACCAACATCTGAAGACGTTCTCTTTCCTGAATGTTTGAAAGTACCTTCCCAACACAAAATTCTGCTGGTGCATGTCCCATGGTCTGTCAAAAAGCATGGTCCTTGTTATTTTTTTATTATATGAAAAAATAAAAATTTCATATCAAAATAGTAAGAGAATAACGATAGCTAATGCACTGCATATCATCTTTGAAGTAGTTACTCAGAGTTTAAGACAGACAAAAGATGTCTCTCTTACAAAGACACAGGGATTAACATAAGCAAGGAAGAGCTCTGAAAATTATATCCCTCTGAAAAATGAAACCAAGGAAGACACCAATGGAAAGATACCCCCGTTCCTAGGTAGGAAGAACTAACGTAATCAAAATGTCCGTATTTCCTAAATTGATATACAGATTTAAAGTAATCCCAATCCTAAAACCAATGGCATTTCTTACAGATCCAGAGAAAACAGTTATAAAATTCATATGGAATCAGAAGGGACCCAGAACAGCAAAAGCAATCCTGGGTAACAAAGGAAAGCAGGTAACAACACAATCCCAGGCCTGAAGTTATACTACAAAGCTACAGTGATTAAAACATTGTGGTATTGGCACAAAAACAGGAATGTGGGTCAGTGGTGCAGAACAGACGATGACAAAACAACCCCAGGGTCATCAGCTATCTGATCTCTTTTTTCTCAAGGATGTGATTTTTATGATTTTTATAAGTATTTTTATTTATTTTTATTTCTAAAGACATTTTCTAGTAACTTTCCATGGGATTTTAAGTTCAACAGCAAAAATTAAAAAAGGAAAACCTTGAAAAAATTCATTTTGTTTATTTAGTTTCTTTTATTATTTTTTTTTTTCACTGAAGAGTGAACTCAGGGCTTTTGCACTGAGCTAATCCCAGTCCTTGTAAAAGTTTTAATTTTGCAGTCAGGTGTGGTGGCACATGCCTGTAATTCCAGCACTCATGAGGCTCACCATGGCTTTGAGGTAAGCTCAAGGCCAGTTTGAATTACATAATGAGACTCTATTGCAAAAACATTAAAAAAAAAAAAAGTTTTCATTTTGGGATGGCCTTAACTGGCCTAGGCTGGACTTGAACTTGCAATTCTCCTGCTCTTTTAAAAAGAAGCCAAAAACATACATTTAAGGAAAGATAGGCTAGGAATACTGGGTATCCACATGTAGATTGTGTTCTCCTTGTTTTACGAGAGACACATCCTAGTGACTCTCTAATAGCGTGATTGCTCTATTTACACTAGATGAAACAGTTGTACTTTTTTAAATTAATACTTAAGTTATACCTAGATTAAAAGTAAATGCTACAGTAAAGACAAGGTATTAATTCACACCAGCGTGACATCCAGGGACAGGGATGTACTGGTGGATACATTATTGTGGCGATTTGAGCCACTCAGCAGGGGACCCCACTTTGTAAATGTCCTCATCTTGTGCAAGAGGAGGGCAGGGAGATGGTGTGGGGTTGGCGTGTGTAGGCTGTAAGTGGGGAGGGGCGGCTTGCCCTCCCCCACCGCCGCTCCTGTTGCTTTGTTCTCTTCTCACCTGGAAGAGTTGCCCCTGTGCCAGGCCACTTTGCCTTGGAGCCAGCTGATTATGGACTCAACTCTCCATAAACTGTGTGCTAAATAAACCTTTCCTCCCTTCTTTTTGGGTGTCAATTATTTTGCCCCAGCAATGAGAGAAAAGTAATGAAGACAAAGGATATTTTCCGGAGGCTTGAGAGTCCAAAGACCACCGGATTCTTCTCGCCCCATCAGTATCATCCTAAAGCCAGCCCAGGCCCTGCTCCCACAAGGGCTGCTCGCGGGTTGGAGAGCGGGCGCCTTGTTTTTGTGACATTGTGACAAGGTCGTTTTAGCATTTCTGGAAACCGCTCACTCCCTGCCAGGGCTGAGCCGGCACTGGGCCCTCACGGTAGTCAGGAGCACTCAGCCGGCAGCGCGCACGGCCTCTATTCCACACTGGTGGGAGGCGAGGAAGTCTGCTCCACAGACTCCAGGAGCCCCAGAGGCCTGGAGACCACCAGGGAGACAGGGCCCGGCTGGGACCTGGCCGCCAACACTGTCACCACCTGCCTAGGCAGCCCGCGTGCATGAGAGCTGGACCTCATAGGCCTGAGGGGGGAACATAAAAATGTACTTCCCTTCTACACCTACTCTGCTTGTGGGGAAGGGTTGCAGTCTTGAAAGGGTCCGCACTTTTGAGTAAATTCACTCCTGTCCTGAAGTAACAATGCGCACTGTTTCAAGTGCTGACATTTTACCTCCCGTTCAAGGGCTGAAGGGGAGTCCGCTGGGTAGAAGCCTCCCACTTGTCTCCACTGCTCAGCAAGGGAAAGAGGCCGAAGGAGCCCCTGGGGTCAGTGGCTGCTCGGAGGGGACACAGGCAGGTCTGCGTGTTGCAGAGACAGGGCCGCAGGGTCTGGGTCCAGGGCTCCATCAGGGCACTGGAGAGCCTGACTTCAACACCTGCAAGTCACTCTCAGCCCTGGCCGCACACTAAAACCATTCAAGGGGCTTTATGCAAAAAACACTGACACTTGGGTTTCTTGCCAGAGATGCTGGTGTAGTTGGTGTGGAGAGCGTTCTTCCAGAGCTCCTCGTGTGGTTCTCCTGAGCAGCTCACGGCTGAGAACTTCTGCTTTATTTATCCAAAACCCTTGTGCAGGCAATTCTAGGTGCAGCTTCTTTCTGTGGGACAGATCGGCACCTTATTTATATTTAACTACAAGGAGAGAGGGCCCAGTGGACTAAGGCAGGCCTGGCCACAGGCCCCTGCATGAGCCAGTGGGCCCGCCTGGCCACACCCACCTCCCACCCATGCCGAAAGAAGCAGTGTACCAATAAATAATAAAGTGTGGTAGAAGGAGCAGTCTTGTGAGCCCTGATGCCAGAATACAGGTCCTCACCTACCCATAAATAGACTAATGCTCACTCCTACACAAGGGTAGCTTAGGACGACTGCGTTGTGACATCAGTTTGTATCTTTTTTTTAAAAAACGGAACTGTATCTTTCCTTTCTATCAGTACAGCCTTTAAGATAGTCCCTTATTCAAAAGATAAGGTTTAGGGCTAAAATTCAATCATAGAACAGATGCTTAGCATATGTAAGTCCTGGGATCAATCCCAGCACCTGCCCTCCCAAAGAAAGCAGGATTTGTGCTACCTTATCTCGGTTTGTTTTAGGTGAAAACAGTTACAGGCTGCAGAAGCTTTATGTTATCCACCCATAATTCCACCTTCTATACCTTACGCGTCTGTTCTGTATGATGAGAGAGAGTATACGATGGATGATTTAAACACAGGCATTGGAGGCAGAGACTTACTTTGAACTCAAGCTGTAGAAAATACTAATTATGTGATTTGGGGGGGACACTCACAGTTCCTCAAATAATACCTATGGCACAGCACGATGAGCAGAGACAATATTTACAAAAGGGGATTAATACAACCTGGCATCGTTGTAAAAAACAAATGGTACTAGTTTTATTAGTATTGTAACTCTCACTATCATCAACAACATTGTTTCATCAGGAGCGTCATAAAAACCAAGGAGTTGGGTTACTTCTTACAGAGAACTTATTTTCGTTTTCATTTTGCTCTTTGTTTTGAGAACGGGCCCACACTAGCTTTGTACTTTCTATGTAGCCCAAGCTAGCCTCAAAGTCCTGATCTTCCTGTCTCAGCCTCCCATGTGCTGAGATTACAACTACATGCCACTGTGCCTGCCCACACCTTGCACTTTTTGTCTTTCCCATACAGTAAAAGACCTCCCTGTGGCAACTCATAGAGAGAATCTTCATTCTTCTGAATGCGGTATCATACTCTACAGTGCAGACACTGAGTTGAAGCACTCGCTGCTGACCATTTGTGTTCTGCCACTGTAACCAACGCTGCCACAGACCACCTTGAGTAGGTATCATCCTCCGCGCAAACAGGTCTTTAGGAGACGTCCAGACAATTGAGATCGCTGATCAAAGGGCACACAGTAAATGAATGTGTAATTTTGATGAGTTTGCCAAATTGCCTCTGTAAATGTTCATCTTTAATTGCTAGCAGACACATATGAAAGCACCTGTTTTTCTGTAGTTTATAAAACAAAGACTCCAATACTTCTTAAAGTGTCCTGCTCCTGACTTTCAGTACACTGTTTGCACTTTTTATTGCAGTGTATCTACATCATATACACGTGGTGGGATGAATTCTGTCCCACTGAGTCCACCTCACTCAGAAAACAGGGTATTCTCGGAACACCGCCTCACCTCCAGCTCCCATGGGCATCAACACACAGATTGAATTTACACATTTTATGCTTTATGTAAGTGAAGTCGTGCAGCTGGAAAAAGAAAACTGATGAATGTATGAAAGAGCATATATGGAAGGTAAGGGTCTAGAATTTTCCATGCCTGGAAAACCTCTTTTGTACCTCAGGGGCCAATGTCCCATGGCTGGAAGACCATAAAGTGCAGAGTATCCACTTAAGGTGATTTCCTGAATGTAGGTTTTTAAAATCTCTCCAGAGACATCAACAAAGAAATTAAATTTTATTTGAACTATAGAATAATGTAAGAAGAAATTATAAATATTTATATTTTGCAGTATAAACAGTTTCTACATGCTCTGGGTACAGGAGGTTGAGTAAGATGCTATCTATACTACCCTTGAAGATTTCAAAGTTTATTTTTAAAAATATATAGTCAAATAACTATAGAACAAAATATTTGCAATAAATGCCCTAAAAGCAACATCGTAGAAGTCAGATTTTGTAATTGTATCAGTCATAATTTTCTCAGATGTGTGGATTCTTCAAAAAGGGAGATTCATTGGCTGATACAACTTAAAACTCAAAGGTGAGCTCTTCTGTGCATTTGGCATAAAGATCCTGGAGCCACAGAATATCATGCCGAAGAGCTGAGATGCTGATAGAAAAACAAAACTATCGGTTCTGAGTGTCAAGTCCAAAAACAAGAAATACGGTAGTAAGAAATTCTTGAGTGTGTATAAAACCCGGGAAAGTTCACAGCACAATCAGGTTGCCCCTAGATAAAGTGTGATGCTTAGTTCCTGAAACCCAGCAGTCTCCACCCCAGGAACCAGCAGGCTGGGAGGGAATGACACTTGCCACTGCGAAGTAAAGCAGGGAAAGCAGGAAATCCCAAACGTTGACCAGTAGGGGATCAGTCAAGAAAGTGGGATATGTGGAATAGTCACAATATTGATGACTTGATTACTGCCTAGCAGTGAAAGTGTACTGTATTCATTCACGTCAAAAATATACACATATGGGGTTTACCATACGCCGAATGCTTGGGAATGAGCAAGACAAAGTCCCTGCCCGCAGAGAGCTTACAGCTGGGTATGCACATGCCAGCATATCAGAAGCCAGAACCATCTCATGGAAGCAAAAAAGCGGACTGTGAACATTAAATTTGTAAAGGTTTAGATTATTCAAGCAATAATTCTACATATAATTTGTGTGCATGTATCATTTAATGACTCTAAAGAATACATGTAAAAGTTTTAATAGGATTGCTTCTGAGAAGAAAAAGAACGAGATAGGACTGAGATTATTGGTCAAAGAGAATTTCAGTTTTATCCATAATTTTTCCTTTTTATTGGAAAAAAAAAGACAAGGTGGTATACTAATACTAACAAAGGCCAGCTGGGTTTTGGAAACATTCATATTTCTCATATGAATTTCTATCTTATCTATTACTTTTCCAAAACAAAAGAACCTGTGACAAGGGAGTCTGGGGTCTTGAAGAACAGAAGGTACAATCTAGAGAGAAAGCCTCAGAGGAGTTAAATTCAACCTTAAGACAGATGTCTTGTCCTCTGAAATAGAAGAGCAGAGCAAGCTGAGGGTGAAGAAAAATAGAAATAAACTGAGGAGAGGAGTTGAAGGAGATTACAGGTGGTCTTGAACTCAGTAAAGCAAGAGAAGTAAGTCAATCTGAGGGCAAGTGGGAGGGGAGATAAGGAAGTGAACTTCAAAAAGATGACAAAGTTTTTAAGAGCCAATGTAGAAATCTCATTAATGAGTCTCCAAGAAATTAATAAAAGGATTACAGAGCAGGGATAAAAGCCACGTGCTGTTTGGTAGCATGAATTCTCAATGAACTGAATCAGAATGGTTTCTTGTCTTTTTTCAACAAGGCTTGGTGGCCTAGGAGGGAGGGTGGGAAGGAGAATGGAAAGGAAGGAGGGAGGTTGGAATTCATTGTTGGTAGCACACTAGATTCAGGGACTGATTTGGTGGGCACTGTGGAAATGTAAGGTAACAAACACCACAGTGATAAAGCAACAGCTGTTCTCAACCTGAAGGTCAGACCATGGGGAGAAACAATGGAGCTGAAAAGGACTTTGGCTCTCTGGTGTTAAAGGCTGGCATGATACACATGCCAGCTGATCTGTCTATAGGCCATGGGCAAATATCACTCGTCACCTCAGTACCCTTTGTTACTGAACCCTGACATAATCTCAGAACAGTACTCACTCGGTACCTCAGGAATCTTTACCACAGACTGGAGAGAATACACAAGGGGAAACCTACCGGGCACCCCTGTACCAGATGGTGAACTCCTCAGGCAGTGACCATGTCATATTAATCTTTGTCTCCATGGGTCACACCTGGCACCTCCAAGCTCTCACCCAGGAGACCACTGCAGAAAGCCAAAAGGGAAAGAAAACTGGGAAGAGGATGGAGTCCAAGATGAAAACAACAAACAGAATCAGAAGAAATCAAAGACAAGGGAAAGTAGAAGAAAATAAGATTGCAGACAGAAAGGGGAGCTAAACACTGACGAATGATCTTTGAAATAGGATACTCTCAAGTAGTAAAACCTAGTTGTGGGTTTGATGCTTTTAATGGGAGAAAAAAAAATACTAAATACTTGCTAATTCAAACTATAGATTTTCTTCTATGAAGTCTTCTCAGGCTTTTCCTGGAAAGTTTCTATACAAATGAGCTCATGAAAGTGATATTGTATTGCCAAACTGAAATTTTAGGAAACATAGTCTTTAACTTTGCCACTTAGTACTGGGAATTGAACTCAAAATCTTGTGTTTGCCAGGCAGGGCCTTATGCCACTGAGCTACATCTGTGATCCCAAACTTTGTCATTTAAACATTTAAAAATTAATAACTCAATAAGGTTTTGTTATACAATGTGGATTTTGTGAGAAATAAGCACTTTCTGTCATACTGGTTCCAACTGAAAAAAAGCATGGGGTTATTGAGTTGATATTTTTCCATAAAAAGCATGGAAAACTTTGACCGGTATTTACTGTGATATGAAATACAGAGAAACTCTGGTCTTCTGATCATTAAAGAGAATATTTAGGATACTTAGTTGCCAGAATTTCTCATGCATTGTAATTTCATAATGAATTATGAATGCAAATGTTTTTAGTAAGTCTGAATTAACATTCACTTGAAAGTAATATTAAGTACTTTTCTATTCATATTGTGAATCAAATTAGTTTTGCATGGTTTCTCTCTAACTGGATCTTTTATCAGAAGATTGGGTGTTTTCTTTGGCCTCTTTATTTTCTAAACTGCCTGGGGTGAACTTGTCACAGAACAAAAAAGGTAACCCTTCCTATAAGCCCCGTCACCCATGGAGGGGCCAGGGAGGGTTCATTCCTAGTATCAACTGCGGAACAGCACAAAGGAGATGTGAGTGTGGAGTTACAGCCTCCGAAATGCACTGGTCAGCTTTCCGTCACTGAGACAAAACACCCGACAAACACAATTTAAATGAGGATGCGTTTATTCTGGCTCAAGGTTTCAGCGCTTGCAGTCCATGGCAGCTGGCTCCAAGGCAGAAGCACCATGGCAGAGGAGCACAGAAGAGGAAAGTCGTTCCCCTTGAATTGCTGGCAGCAGAGGGAAGGCAAGAAAGAACCAGACAGGCAGGGACCAGAGACCAGGCACAGTCCACAAGGTCACATCTTCCTGACCCACCCAGGACAGTCACTTTGCTAATCTAAGGACCTTCCAAGCAAGTCAGGTTGACAATCAAGAATCACCTTCACAGGAAATATGTTCAAAGTCTTCGCATGTACATACTGCCTTCATTATATGCAAGAGTGTTCGCCTTAGAAAGGAAGAGATGGGTGAACGTATAGGAACCTTGCTGACATTCTGCTAAATGAAACAAGCCAAACACTAAAGGCCTCGTGAGGCCTTAGAAGAGTCAGTGGGGAGTGGTCAGTGGAGAGTTATTGTTTATGGGGCACGGAGTCTCCTTGGGAAGAGCAGAGACTTCTGGCGATGGTGGTGATAGTTGTACAGTAATGTGAATGTACTAATTCTTGAACTCTGTACCTGAGAGTACTTAAAATGGCAAATTTTATGACATATACATAATGAAAAATAAAGGTGTTTTTGATTACATTTTCATAAGTAAAGAAAACTGATTTCCACAAATTATAATATAGAGTAACTGGAAACTTTTAACATGAAAAGCAGTGTTAAACCTAAAATAAATGCACTTATTTTAAACAATTAACATTTTGGCACTAAATTCATTTGTAAAAGGAAAACTGGAGCGGACAATTAAGAGAGAAATGATGCTGAGTACAGCGGTGCACTCCTGTAAGCCCAGCTACTCAGGAGGCTGGAAGGGAGGCCTGCGGGTTCGAGGCCAGCTGGGGCAACTTAGGAAGAGGCCATGTTACCGTGAAATAAAAAATGACCGAGAAGTACACCCACAGCGTCAAAAGGACATCACTTACAGAGGCAGGAGCTTTTTTACTGGAGTTACATTGGAGTTGGATTTGAGCTATAATATTTTTGTTTGAGAATTTGTTTGGTTTTATTTTAAACAATCACTTAAAATATTCACTTTGGTCACTAGGAAAACAAAAAGCGGACTCTGAAAAAAGGAAATCTTTTCATGTGAAGCCTGTTGAAATGGATCAGTACAATACATGCACAGGAAAAGAGAAAAGTAACTTCTATTAATGCACTTGTGTTCCCAAGCTGCTTTCTTGGTCTGGAATTTATTCAAAGATTCCTGATGTCAATGACTATATAAGAAATTGATAACCTACCCCACTCTCCATTCCCCACAAAAAATAAAATAAAATAACCCTGAGCCCCTGGGCCACACAGGGCTCTCGGCTGCCTTCTTACCCTGAGAAATGCCTCGAGTCGGCGGAAATTATCCTCTAATGAGCCATCCATCTGGCTGCACCTAAAAATGGAACAGAAATGCCACCCTTGACTTTTCCATGGTAGTAAATTAAAGCCTAATGTATAGTTCTAATTGCTAACATTTTCTCTCTAATTATGATTCCGTTTGGCTAGGATTTCTGACAATCCCCTTGTTCCCCTAAAGCAAACGCCAGAGAATGTTCTAACCCCACTGGTGGCATTTATTAATCACCCCCTTGACAGATGAAAAAATCATCATTCTATATAAGACGGGAAAAGATTTTCCCAGCAAATGCTAATTGATTTTTCAAAAAACCCATTCAGATGCTATAGAAAAATTAATTTTATATAGAGAAAAATGTAACAGACACAAATAAAAACAGACTCATGCATAGTATGGTGCCACCCAGGCACAGCATGGTGTACCAGCTTTTTAAAAATGACAACTGTATGGAAATTACCCACGCACACTTATTTCATGGACAGAGTTGAGAGGAAGAGAGCTCTCTTGTGAAGGCGTTTTACTTTGTGCCTCCATGAAAGGGATAGGATGTGATAAATCGGTTCTTATGATTGGCAAATACAAACACAGACAAAACAGAATTCTTGGGAATACGCCACATTCCTCTGTTTAATCTCTTTCATTCTTATGTTTAAAAGGCTGTGTTCCTTTTAAACTGACGCGCAAACACATCCTAAACACGAATCAGTATTTATCTAAAGGTCTAGTTCTCATCAAACAGTATACAGCTTTCTGAGTGACGAGAACTTGGAAACACTAAACGAAAGTAAAATATCTGATACACTGAGAAGAAGCATTGTAGGGAGAGAGAGAGAAAGACAGAGAGGAGAGGAAATGTGCTGGAGAATAATGGTTTCTAACAGCAACAGGCCACAGTACCCCAAGTAGAAATACAGCTTTACAAAGCGAAGCAGCCGGGACCCCAGGCAGGGCGGCCGCCCAGGTCACCGGGCGCACACAGTGCAGAGGCGCTGTCTTCCGAGAGCAGAGAACCAACGTTACCATCAAGGAACCGCCACGCTGCTCTTCGTTTATTTTGCTTAATTTGTAACAGATGTCCGTCAGTCTGCTGGTCGGTGCCATCACCGGGGAACTTAGCCTCCTGAGCCATGTCAGGAAGAAAACACTCCTCCCCTGAAAAATACTGTTGGTGAGGTTCCAAACAATGTCTGTGGTCTCCGTGAAATTTTAAGAATATAGTTGTATCATTCAAGTCAGCATATCGTGTTCTTAGGTTTTCTAAACCATGCATTCTCTATGCAAGTTAATTTGCAAAGTGCAAGGGCACCTGGTCATTGCAAAGCCATGGACAGTGTGGACCAACCGGGGGCTTGCTGGGGTGCACATGGTCTCCTTCACGGTGCCACAAGATATTCTTGTGTGCAAACCATAGGTTTTAAACAAACAAAGATAGCACACTGACTGTAAAGAGGAGGAATTTTTATTTTTTTCACCCTGAACACTAACTTGGGATTTTTATTTACAAATTTTTCCACATGCAGAAACTTTTAAAAGTTTGAACATTAGTCCTGAAGGAGTAAAGACATGGAATTTATTGTAAAATTGGATTTTTAAGAATTTAAGCCAGACTTAGACTTTTTTTTTGAATACTTTACCTATAGGTGTATTTCTGTCTCATGCAAAAGACATGTTTTCAAATTTTATTGAAAAAGAAAAGGACAGTTTTACCAATCTGGCCGTATTACCTATCGAATGGGAATGTGGGCAGGTCAGCTGTGACTATCATTGTCAGGTTTGCGGACGTCATACCTCAAGCTCGGAGGCGGGGCTGCAGTATCAGCCTTCTTTTCTGCAACAACCAATGTGGATAAACTATTTTCCTTTTCGCCGGAAGCATACATTAAGATACTTTAAAACTGTTAATCTATTTTTCCTTTCAGACTATAATCCTTATTTGTAATTCTTCATTTTCCCTTTACTTGAACAGTTATCAAAACAAAGTACAATAAAAGAAAATATTTGGTGTTTCCTTATCTTTTCTAGATATTATTTGTTTCAATTCATGAGTTTTACAGATGGGTTTGTTGTAGGAGACAAGGGAAGTGTTTAAAAATGATTTCTGCAAGTGTGTAATATAGCAGATGCTCTCCTGAAGCCAAGAAGTTAGTCTCTTAAATGATCACAGGAAAGGTTCAGCTGCATACTCACAAAAATCTAACTAATGGTTTTCTAGCAGAATGTCAGTTCTTACAAAATACCAACCAACACTAGAATTGGGAGTTGCACATGCCTGTGATCCCAGCACTCTGGATACTCAGAGCTAGAGCCCAACCCGGGCAACTTAGTGATTCAGTGAGTCCCTGTCTTAAAATTTTAAGAAGGCTGCAAGTGTAGTTCAGTGCAAAAGTCCTGGGTTCAATCCCCCCTTACCATCAAAAGTAGATAAATAAGATACAGAAATAGGTACAAATATCACATAGATTGAGAATTGTATATACTTGAATCATTTCTTGTGAATAACAAAGGTCTTCCAATGACTCAAACTACCATTATGATCGGTTATAACATCCCTTATCATGCAGTATCCGAATGCAGCAGCGCTCAGCGGAAGCACTAAGTAATATAACACTAAGAAGTTAAAACCAGGCCTGGTGACTGAAGCCTGTAATCCCAGCACTCGGAAGACTGAATGAAGCAGGAGAATCACAAATTGGAGGGCACCCTGGACAAATAGTGAGTTCAAGGGAAGCCTGGACTACACAGTGAAACTCTGCCTCAAAAAACAAAGAAGTTGTTAAGACTCACTGGGCATTGTGTTACACTTCTGTAATCTCAGCACTCTGGGAGGCTGAGGCGGGAGGATTGCAAGTTCGAGTCCAGCATGTTTTACAGGGTGAGCTATAGAACAAAATATAAGGAGCGCGGGGGTGCAGCTCAGAGGTAGAGAATTTGGCTGGGTGTGAGGCTGGGTTCAACCCCCCAGTACCTTAAGGGTAACACTAGATGCTTCCTAGTTGATGTATAGGGAGGTTGCTCAGTAAATTGAAAATGCATCTAATTGCCCAAACTTACAGAACACACAGGTGAGGGACACACGACCTTGCAATCGTGTGGCTTACTGAGAGCACACCGCTAGCCCAGGGAAGGATCCAAATCCACTGTTCAGAGAGAAGTTTCTACTGAACACACTGTCTGCATACCATGACAAAGTTGAAAACTAAGTGGAATGATCAAAAGTCAGGGACAATTAGCACTGTATAATCAACACTTCCATCTCTCCAAGCCTAGAAGAGTCACCTCAAAGTTACTGTTTTCAATCTCAGGTAACATTTCCATAGCCCTGCAATATATTTCAAGAATCGCTTTGGCATCTGGACGTGACCCAGTGGTAAAGCATGTGTGTGTAGCCCCTGAGCCCTGGGGGGAAAATATACCTTTAAAAAAAGGGTTGTCACGTACCCCATTGTCCCCACTAAGATATATGCTTCAGTGAACTAAACCCCATTTAGTTCCTTGCAATACAAGAGACGTGGTCCCTCCAAATGCATGGAGCCAATGAGTTCTTCCTTACTCAGTTCCGTGAGGACCATGGTGAGGGCTGAGTCACGCCCTGGTGGGTCTGCGAGCCAGCAATGTGAAACTGCAGGGGTCTGCAGAAGATAGAGGTGCCCTGCTCTGCAGGTTCTCTTTGGATTTAATTCTCAGGTGTTGCTGAAAACCAACGGTCGAGGCTGACTACAGACCTCGGCCAGGTTTCCCTAAGAAGAGCCTGTGCTGTCCGCTCCAGCAGCCTGAGGCATGAACAGGCACCTACAGACTCAGTGGGGCACTCGTGCAGCATCGACAGCCCAGCATTCACACAGGACTCGGTGACAGCCCAGCATTCACACAGGACTCGGTGACAGCCCAGCATTCACACAGGACTCGGTGACAGCCCAGCATTCACACAGGACTCGGTGACAGCCCAGCATTCACACAGGACTCGGTCAGCCAGGCAAATCTGACGCCATCGACACCTTGACCAGCGTTTGTGTATGCAAAGTTCTCCCCAGCAGCCTTGGTAGCCAGAAGGAAACCACCCAGTTTGTGAGGACCCCGCCTCACGGCCCAGCCTCTGTTGACTTTCGTTTCAAGGGGCATCACTGCGTTTCACCAAAAAGTAAAAATGGGAATGAACTGCAACTCTCAAGTTGCCGCATGGCCTTCAGTGCAGCTGTCGCTGGTGAAGAAATAAACAGCTAAAGACCAAGCTGAAGACCTCACACAGCAGTTCTCCAAGTGCCAGCTGTGCGGGGGGCACCCCGGACCCAGCACGGTAGCTCTGGGCGACAGCTCACTGGATGTCTCCTGATGCAGGCGACTGCGAAGTGACTAACACGCCTTGCTGGTGAGATTGCCTGTGTGCATGTGTGTCTGTGTAAAAGTGAACCCGTCCACCAGGCACGCCTGTAACACTAGCACTGTGGGAGGCTGAGCCAGGAGGATCATAAGGTTAAGTCCAGTCTGAGCAACTCAGGGAGATGCTATCTCAAAATTTTAAAAACGCAAAAAATGAAAAAAGAGAACAAGAGAGAACTAGGGATGGAGCTCAGTGCAAAAGTCCTGAGGACAATCTTCAGTAGCACAAAAAAGAAAGAAAGAGAAGACCTATTAAAAGTCTAAGTATGAAAATATGCAATTGACAGTCTAGAAATTAAGCGCTACACGTGTTCGGAGAAGAGGCACGTGCTTGTCGAGGGAGCAGGTGCAGGTCAGCATGCGATTGATCTGAGCCCAGCTGAGCTTTATGAAACCTTTATGAAAGGTAAAATTGTCAGACAGACAATGGCAGTGCCTCCTTTTTTCATCAAAGTATAATACCTTTCTATTTAACATTTTGATATTCAACCCTACCCAGCTGCGAGAGGTCCTCACCTTGACACCAGCGACATCCTCCACCCTGCCTGCCTTCCGCACAAAGCTCCCCCCTCTCAGGAAGCCCGCACTGCAGTGACACCCCTCCTGCCAGTGCCCCTGCCCTCCTTATGCCCACCAGGATCCTCCCCAGCGGTCCCCTCGCACCTCTGGCAACCCAGCGGCCTCAGAGTCTCTTTCGCCCGGTAACTTTTGTTGCTGCTCCTATTTGCGTTCCTGCCATTAGTTGTAACTGTCAGAATATGTTTTAGCTTGTCAGAAGGGAAAACACACTGGAACCTTCTACGTACAGTAGGACTAAATATCTAAGGGAAGAGGAAGAGGAGGTAAATCAGTGTTGAGTATTATCTCCAGGTAAATCTCTTTTGAGGTGCTCTACAACATCCTGAAGAGGCTGGCCACTGTTGATGTCAGGTCCTTCCAAGGTCAGTGTAAGGACCCGCGAATTAGAACTTTATAACAAGACAGACTCTTTCACGGGAAAGTATTAAATGCTACTGTCTTACTAGTGATTGGAATGTCTTCTGGTGCATGTCTGAAGCCCCAAGTTGGGGGCATATACAAGGCCCTATATTCAATCCCTAGCACCAAAACTAGATAAATAACAAATGATGAAGCCATAATTGGGGTCATTGGGCATAGTTCAACTGCAGCATGGTAGATAGAAGGGGCAGGGCGTGTAGACCTGGAGGATGAAATCAGGGGGTCAGAATTTAATTCCCAGGACTACCATTTAATGACACATGACCAATGACAAGTCACTTTGTCTCTCAGTTTCCCCAACTGTAAAGTAGGGAGCATGGCGTCACTAACGGTCACTGCGGAGGAAGCAGATGTGAAAACAGCTCGCGCGCTTCGGGACGCGTCGCAGCTCTGCTCTAGTTTGGACCTGGACTGCGTCAGAGCCTTGGTCCCCAGCTCGTAGTGCATTGTAGGTGGTGGTCCTTTAGAAGTGGGTTTTGTGGGAAGTTTTAGGTCATGGGGCTGCCCTCAAAGGGGACAGAGGACCCCAGTCTCTGCCTCTGTCTGTCTTTTCAGTCCAGGCCAGGAGGCGAATGGGCTTTGCGCCTCTACAGCTCCAAGTCACAGACCCAAAGCAACAACTGGCCACAGACTGACAACCCCAAAGCTGTGCACGGGAATAAGTCTTCCCTCTTGAGGAGCTGCTCTACCTCAGAGGTACTGGGGACAGAAACAGAAAGCTGACTGGCACACCTTCCCCTGGTTGTAGATGTGGGACCTTGGAGATCCTTTACTTCTATGAGACTCAGTTTCCTTTTCTGTAAAAAGATTATAATAATAAGACTTAAATCAGGTAAGTTATACACAGCACTTAAAGTGATCTCTGAAAAATTATGAAGTACTAATAAATCTTCATTCATTCAACAAACATTACCGAGTGTCAAATATAGAGTAAATGGCAGTTACTCAAGGAATGGTAGTGGAATAGAAAATATAAGACAGAGAAAGTCCTTACATGCATCACAAATCTTGGTTGAAGGAAAGAAGATTTCATTATTATTGCAAATAATAAATTTAAGCGAGGATATGTCTGGAGGTGATAACACACTAAGACAATGAAACAGGGCAACACACAGAATTCTAGGATGACTTAGAATCGCTACTAGCTACTAACGTATTAGCAACAGGAAGTTCTCATTAGCACCTCTACCCTCCTTTCTCAATCTCTGGTGTCAAGGTGTTTGTTTTTCATGTGTATTCTCTACATGGGCTCAGAGAAATGTAAATATTTTTAAAATATTTCCTTGGGGATCAGGGATATAGCTCAGCAGCACAGTGCCTGTCTGGCAAGTGCAAGGTCATGAGTTTTATTCCCGTTACTGAAAGAGAGTAAGAAAAAAGAAAGACATTTCCTCCCCTGGTGACAAGGGTAACATCGCCCATACGTTATGCTAGAATCACAAGCGCTGTGTGATGCAGCCATGTTTTGTGGTCATAGAGACACTGACAGAGAACTTGGATTAGTCCTGCTTAAACCTATTTTGCTTTTAAGTCAATCTTTTAAATTTGTCTCTCAAATATTTTTCAAATCAACATGTTTATTAAGCAATTGCTAGAAAAAATATTTTAAGAGGAAAAAATGATATCTAAAAAATAATTCTTGCTCTTCATAATCCAATTGAGATAGGAAATTTAGTAATATATTTAAAGTTAAATAAATTAAAAGATTGAAATTCTATTTCAACTAACAACTAAAAATCATTAATTACCAATTATTCAGTTCAAGTCTTTGAACAGGGTATTTGAAAAAAACAAGTAACATCAAATTTGGGAAGCCAAGAAAGTTGAAAATTGACAGCTGAATACCTTAGAAGAGAGTATTTCACATGTGGAGAAAAGTTTAAGCAAATGTCTGTCACTAGGAGATGGTACATACCTCCCCGCAGAGTGAGTACAGCTGCTTACCTAGAGAAGAACTGACAGGAGGGGAAGAAATGTGACTAAGAGACAGATAAGTCCTGCCTTTTCTCTCCACAGCCAACAACTCAGCTTTTGGTGTGTGAAACTTCTAGGGAAACTTCAGAGAGGGAAGTGATGGACACAGAAGATGATACACTCAACTATGGCTTCTTGATACACTGAGTGTTTTGAGTTAAATGAAATTTGAAGGCGTGAATGAAATTTGGAAGTGGCCTCAGCCCCAGGGTCCCCTGAACTTCCTCTCCTCCTCTCCTAAGGTCAGCATGGTCTTTTTTCTGAAGTTCTTTGTCTTACTTGCTTCATCATTGCTGAAACAAAATACCTGACCCCCACAGGTTAAAAGTGGAAAGATTTATTTTGGATCACAGTTTGCAGAAGGTTCAGTCATAGATGGTTGGGTCCAAAGTGGAGTGGCATGGCAGAGGGCGTCACAGAGGAGAAACAGTCCACAGCAGGGCAGGCAGGAAGTAGTGAGCCTTTCTTCTCCTTCCCTTTTTTAATTTCATCTGATGGATTGGTGCCACCCACACCCAGCATGGGTCTTCCTTCTTCAGTAAATCCATCCTCTACACCCGGAATGATGTTAAAACAATCAGTGGACTAATCTAGTATCATATACCAGTCACTCCAAAAGCCTCACCTTGTCAGGCATGGTGGCACACACCTGTAATCCCAGCATCTAGATATAAACCACGATATTTTTTTATCTTCCTAAAGACCAGGTCTTCAAAAGGGGACCACAATTGCTTTCAATCACCTTCCTAAAATGTCATTGACCAAAGAATATTAAACTCATACCCCAGGAAGGAAGACCAAGAAATGTCATCACACCTAGACAAACTTGGTCACAAGCCAGTTTCTATACTTTAGTCCCATTCAGTTTCTGAAAAAAATCATCTAAAACCAATTTTCTGTGTTTTTGACCCATTAATTTCCCCTAAAACTCATTTACTGCCCTGCTAAATGGGCTCCACTCCATAGATGGTTAGGTCCAAAGTGGAGTGGCATGGCAGAGGTTTCAGGGTAGGGTGTGGTTAATTTTATGTATCACCCAGGCCTGGTGATGCACAGCCTGTAATCCTAGCACTTGGGAGGCTGAGGCAAGAGGATCACAAATTCAAACCCAGACTGAGCAATTTAGTGACTTAGATCCTGTTTCAAAATCTAAAAAACACAAAAAGGGGCAGGGGTGTGGTTCAGTGTGAAGCCCCTAGGGCCATTCCCTAACACCCCCCACACACACCAATTATGTATCATTTTGATTGGGTGGGGCCACATGTTGTCCAGACCCACGGTTAGACATTGTTTCAGAGAGGGCCTTTCTGGAGGAGATTTACATGCAAATGAGGAGACGGAATGAAGCAAACTGCTTGCCCCACCGGGCACAGACCTCATCCAAAGAGTTGAAAGCCTGCAGAGAACATGCTAAGTGAGTGGAGGAGACTCTGCTCTCCCTTGCTGTGACATGGGTCTTCTGCTGCCTTTGAACTTAGACTCAGATGGCAACTTACATCATTGGCTCTCCTCAGGTTCCAGTTTGCTGACTGCAGATCTTGGCTTTTCTGAGTCTACACAGTTGTGGGAGCAAAGCTGGGCGCAGTGGTGCACACCTATAATTCCAGCACTTGAGAAGCTGAGGCAGGAGGATTGCCATAAGTTCAAGGCCAGCCTGAGCTACATAGTAAGATCCTGTCTCAAAAAACAATACAAACAAGAAAACAAAAAGATTATACCCATAATTGTATAAGCTAAATCCTTTCAATAAATTTCTTGGAAGATACATGCATAGGTAGACAAACAGATGAATAGATAAGGTAGATCATAAATAATCTCCCATAGATCTGTTTCTCTGCAGAAACCTGATTAATGTAGGTGGGGATCAAAGAATTTGCATTTCAAACAAGGTCCCGGATAATACTGCTGCTCTTAAAGGATCAGACTTTAGGAACCACTGCACTAGAGTGTTCTCCATGAAGCCTCCTGTCCTAAATGTTATAATTTGGTTACTGCGTCTACAACATCTAGAAAAATGCTCAGCAATGTGGCAGGTACTGAATAAATACTTGTTGGATTGTTACAGTTTACACAAAGAATGACTCTCAAAACTTTCATGTCCTCAGATGTAGGGCTTTTAGAAGGTGACTGAATTATAGGGCCCCACAGCTGCCTTGCTATTAGGAGGTAGGAACTGGTCAGAACAGGCTCCTCACTGTGGGTGTGACTTACAAGGGCTTGCCCCTTTTGTCATCTGCTTGCTGGCCTCTGTGATCTGAGCACATTTCCTTTATCCAGGCCCCTCTTCCATGCATGGCATCACTGTCTTGGAGCCCGTTGACCATGGAGCCAGTTGACAATGACCAAATATAGTTGTGAATCAAAATAAACTCTCCTCCTTAAAGTTGTGGGTTGTTGGCCAGTGACAAGAGAATATTTAAAATAGATTTTGGAGCCAAAAGTGGGATTATTATTGTGACTATCTGACCCTGTGGTTTAGAAACCTTTGAAATTGGTACAAGGGGAGAGTTTGGAGAGGTTTGAGATGCCCTCAAACCTAGGGAGAGAAACCCTAGAATGCTACAATATGAGTATGATGGGCCTGTTCGGAGCTCAGAAGACCAGTGCTGACATGTAGACTATAAAGCCTGGACTCAGGGAGTTTTACTTGGGAATAGGGACTCTGTTGGCAAATGGACTCAAGACCATGTGTGTTATTCTTTGGCAGAAAGTGTGCTATGTACATTTCGATCATATCCTGAGACTTTGTGGGAGACTGAGATAAAGGATGGGGTGTCAATTAATCTGATGGGGGGAATTTCAATGGAGCCCAATATTCAGGCTGTGGTACTGCTTACCACTTTTAGCAATATTTGCACTGATAAACAAGAACAAAAAGCCCATTTTAAAAGCTTTCAAGCACCTATAAAGTTGTTGAAACAAAAGTGATCTGAAAAGATTGAAAAGAAATCAAGTTCTTTGCATAAGAAAGATGCTTTGGGGGCCCCCAAGGAAATAGCGAGACCTTGCCCCTTGCCCTGCAAGCGAGGAACTTTGCTTTGAGAAAACAGCCAGGTACGGCTTTATCTAGATGCACCACCTGTCAAGCCTCTTGCACTTGAAGGTGGGGCTCTTTGAAGGTGGCTGGATCTAGGGTGTGTGATACTAGCATTAAGAGTATGTGATCACTAACTGGGTTTAGCATAGTTCAGGATATGGACAATGAAGCCCCATCCTGGGTGTGTGGGTGGCCCCATCAATAGGCCTGTAACCTGCATAGACTATAAAGGGAGAGAGGGAAGGCGGGCTTGCTGCTTCCTGCTGCCTGCTGTCTGCCATGCTATGGACTGTTTCTCCCTTGCCATGTCTGTCTGCCATGCCACCCTGCCTTGGTGACTATGGACTGAAACCTCCCCAAATGTTGAACCCAAATAAACCTTTCTTCCTTCAAATTTGTGGGTATCAGGTATTTTATCTGAGCAATGAGGAAAGTAACCAAGATTTTGGCTGAGAAATAAATGCTCAACTAAATTTGAATTAGCATAGTTCTGGGTGTGGCTGAATGGGTTTACAGAAGACAGAAGCCCTAAGCTGGGTATGGGTGGCACCAACCAAAAGGCTTGTAGCCTGGATTGAATAAGAAGGAAAGATAGAAGACAGGCTGCAGGCTGCAGGCTGCTTGTTGCTTCTGCTGTGGCTCGTTACCTACTATCTCCTCCCTGTCCTTTAGTGGACTGTTTCTCCTCTGCAGTGCTCCTCTGCCACACCATCCTGCCTTGGAGTCATCTGACTATGGATTTAATTCTCTACAAGCTGAACTAAAATATACTATTCCTCCTTTAATCATCAATGTTGGGTATTTTGTCTCAGCAAAGAGAAAAGTAACTAAGACAGAGTCCAAGGCCACAGTGCTCCAGAAAGGCCTCCTAGGGCATTGTTCCCCAGGACTTGGTTTACTATGCTCAGCCATCCAGGCCCTCAGAGGCCGCTCCAGCCATTTTTCAAGGGGGCCTCTCTACTGCTCAATTTGGTGGCAGAACTGGGCATTGGCTGCATCATACTGCTTTGCAGGCATATAAAATTCAAGAATTATAGGATCAGAAGCTTTCACACAGATTTCAAAGCGAGGCCTGGGAGGCCAGGCAGTATGCCCTGAGAGGGCAGTGCATGAAGCCATGAGAGTAAAGCTGAAGGTGAGACCCCAGTAAGTTGGAGAAGTCAGGAACATGGAATGTTGAGGAAAGTTACAGGCATTGAGAAAACCACCCAAAAGTCAAAGTCACAAAGGCTGCCACTGGCTATGTCATAGGGGAGGAGTCACCCAAGCTCTTTAGAACTCATATCTTGCTCTAGGTGCTCAACATGGAGCTATGAAATCTAATGTTTTCTATGTTGGGTTTTGATCTTGCTTTGGTTCCATTCTTTTCTATCCTTCTTCTTCTGTCTTCTGTTATGGAAATATTTGCCCTGTGCCATTGTATATCAGCAGTGATTAACTTTCTTTCGGTTTTTACAGGGGCTCACAGCTAAGAGTTAGCCTTAAGTCTCAGGTAAGATTTTGAACTTGGGCTTTTTAGCATTGTTGAAACTATTAAAACTTTGGTAACCATTAGAGAGGGACTATTTAGCATAAAATGATATGCATGTGTCTCTTGAGTGCCAGGAATGAATGTTACCTTTATATCCGGAATGACCCCCAAAACTCTCATGCACTCAGAGGCAGGGCATTTAGGAGTGACTGAATTATGGGGGTGTCACAACTGACTTTCTACTAGGAGGTGGGGTCGAGTTCGAAGAGCGGGCTCACTGTGGGTCTAAGCTGGAAGGGCCTAGCTCCCCTCTCAGGTGCTTCCTCCTTTCTCTGCTTCCTGGCCACCATGATGTGAGCCGCTCTCTGCCACCTGGGCCTTTCCTCCAGGCCACCTCTGCCTTGAAAGCAGCCAACCATAGACTACAACCAGGAGCCAAAATAAACCTCGCTTCAAGTGTCAGGTGTCAGGTGTTCTGTCCCAGGGATGAGAAAGTGACTACAGCAGATTGATAAACAAACATTACCTGGAATAAAGCCTTAGCTAGAGCATTCTCCCTACTCAGTTTAATGACCTACAAAGTACTCAGCAAACCATGACCCATGTGGGTTGGCAGCCTGACTAACATAACAGATCTGAGACTCTTGTAGGCACTGTCTAAACAGAAGCTGTGTCCTGGGCCATTTCAAGACTCGCACATGTCATGGATGCCTATTTGCTATGTTAACTAATGCTTCTAATGTTTTATTCAGTGTGAGCAGCATAGTGAAGGACTCTATCATCAGTGTTTCCATAGCATATTATATAGAATCATTCATCCATCAAATATTAAGTTACATAGCTTAGGACCACTCACAGTGCTAGTCCCTGGGGAAGAAGAGATGAATGACTTCTGTCCTGACAGCTCACAGTCTAATGGGGGAAAAGGCATATACACAGAACAAATGTGTAAATATTATCCTAGAAGTACACTGGGTAAATACAGAAGTGCAATGGTAGGCTGCAGAGCTCAGTTTGATCTTGGAAGTACAAATAGTGGGTTAAGAGAAGGAAGTCAAGAGAGGAGGAAAACCTGCCCAGGAATTTCAGGAGTAGCATCACAGAAGTGACTTTTGAGGCGGATGTTAACAAATGAATGGAGGTTTTCCAGCATTGTGGGAGGAGATGATCCAGACTGAAACCCCAGCGTATGCAGCCCCGTAGTGTTTGGAAATGAGAGGGAGCTGGGTGTGATGCACTGCACAGGAAATCAAGGGAGATTTGACAAGGTGGAGGCTGACAATGCAAAAGGCTAGAGAGGTGGATTGTACAGAGGCGGCTCCTAAATAGCCTTGGGGAGGCAGACTCACTACAGCCAGCTGAAGGTGTTCTTTCCCGGAGCACCTTTTATCACCCATGTTGGGAGGAGCCGCCCCAACTTCCCTCTAGTACACGCTTACCAAGGACGTTACTGCATAATACTGAAGTTGTGTGCTCAGGGCTTCACTTCCCTACTGGACCACACATTCATCAAGGCCAAAATGCTCATTCACCTCTGCATGGGCACCTGCTCTGATGTACGGTGATAGCAAAGAAATGTCCGTGAATGAGGAGCCTGCGAAGGTCTTCCCATCCCAGAATGTGCAATGATGGAGTCACCAGCTGGTCCAGGTACTGGGTCCCCTTCTCCTTTTCATTAAGCACATGGGGATTATCCTGCTATCTTCAGGGCCACCACTATGCCAATGTGTTAAAAGAGAGGTGCCCCAGCAGATAACCTGGAGAGAATTCGTGTTGCCTGCTGCCAGGGTGGGGGGATTTCAAAGTATCAAACACAGTGAAGCAAGAATGTAGTCACTTCCATGTGCATAGAGCAGAGCGAGAAGTAAGAGGAGACTGAAGACCTGAGCGATGCGGAAGTAGAAGCAGGTTTGAGTAGTGGGCGAAATCTGCATGACTAGAGGAAGCAGGGAAAGGCATTGAGTCCTGGATATGTATACTCGTGTACTTTCTCAGCTTTTTGTCCTGGGTCATTGGCTGATGCTAAAAATGACTGTAAAATTGTACTGACTGTGTGTGTGTGTGTGTGTGTGTGTGCGTGTGTGTTTGTGTGTGTTTCCACATGTGTTATGCTTTTGGGAACATTTTGAACATCGATTTTAATGTGAGTAATTTGAATTGATTAACTAGAACCCAGGCCAGCTCCACTCTGTCCATCTACTTTCTAAAGGAAAGACCCATGTAGGCTCCTTCCTAAGAAAGACGAGCTGTCCTGCAGTCAGGAACTGACGCGTGTAACACTCAGCTCCAGTTTAGACCTGGGTTTCATCATGACAAGGTACCATTAAACAGGCTGTGAAAAACTTAGCTCTGGAACTGACTCCCTTTTGAGCTGAATCACAATTGCACTAGGCTACAGACTATTATTACTCACACGTGCATGGGCTGTTTACTGCACGCAGCAGCAGCAGGTGCTCAAGGAGGGCCTTCCGTCCAGTCATGTGCCCATGAGGTACTCACACCTAGAAGAGTCAAGTTTTGTTTATCTTGTTGTTTTGTTTCTGGTTTTATGGTACTGGGATTGAGCTCAGGGCCTTTGCAATAAGCTTCATATTCAGCCTCTCCCACCCCATTTAGTTTTTATTTTTAGACATGGTCCTGATAAGTTGCTAAGTTGCCTGGGCTAGGCTTGAACTTGTGATCCTTCTGCCTCAGCTTTCCAGAGAGCTGGCAACACGGGCACTCCCCACCATGTCTAGCCTGCCATTTTCCCTTATTCCTACATGTTTACACGGATGAGCAGCAGCCCTCAGTGTAGTCTTTTTCCCTTCTCCAGTACATTATTCGCTCTGGAAAGGCTAAGCTAAAACCTCAGTGGTGTTGCTACCGTGATCATCTTCATCACACCAGTCTGGCGCTAGTATCCTAGAAAACAGACTCACAGCAAAACGCATGATTGACGGTTTTTCTGGCAGGTTTTCAGCATGAGAGGAATGGGGAGGTGACAGAGAGAACAGTAAAGCAGACAAGCATGGTACATTATGTGCTAACCATAGGGGCACAAGAAGACACAGTCTGTAGTTCAGTCTGGAACTCCCCAGTGCTCGTTGGCCAAAATCGGGCACTGTGGAACTAAATGTTCTTGGAATACACTGGTCAGCCCTGGGCCCACTGCCTGAGAAGCCAAACCCCACACCCCAAGATGAGGTTCTCTCTCTGCATCCAAAAGGGATGGGAGAAACAGTGTCAGTGGGAGCAGTGGGGTGGCGTCTGGGGTGACTTCCGCTGGGGAAGGTGTGGGGCAGCCTGGTGAGAAATGAGCACATTTCTGAAGCAGTGCTAGAAGATGAGGCCATGGCAGGGGCACTGGTGACAGCCAGGATCCTAGCCGGGCAAGGGGAGGCGGCCCAGGGCCACTGGAGCCCGGCAGCAGGCCTAGAGAGGCCTAGGACCTTGGTTTGAAATAATTTTGTCTTTTTCCAGTGCTCATTAACATGAAAAATATAGCAACTTTTGAGCTTTTAAAGATTCCTCTGTATCAGGTTTATCAGAAGATAAATCATCACACTTTTGTTTTCTTTTCTTTTATCGGTACCAGGGATCGAACTCACAACCACGCGCTTGCAAGGCAGGCGCTTATGCCACTGAGCTAAATCCCCAGCCCCAATCATCACACTTTTACATGGGTGAAATATCAACCATGTGGGCCAGGCATGGTTTATGTAGATGTTTAAAGTGTAGAAATTCAGGAAAAAGGAAATTAAAGTTCTTACAGATGCATGTTCTTCAGTGTCTAGGAACAGGCTGTTCCTTTAATGCCTCAAAAGTCCTTCTGCCAGGGCTGGGATTTAGCTCAGCAGTGTAAGCACCTGCCTGGCAAGCTCGAGGTCATGAGTTTGATCCCTGGTACAAAAAAAGTCCTTCTGCCGGGTCCTTCATGGCTGGGATCTTAAAGGATCTTTGGGTTCTTTAAGGTTAGGTTCAGATGTCACCTCCAAAGGAAAAGCTGCCGTGGCTTTGGGAGGACCCTTCCCAACACTGGTTCCTTGTGGGCCAGGGCATTGTCTAATATATTCCTGTCCTGCCCTGGAGACCTAGAACAGTGTTAGTTAATACTCATTGACTGAATACTAAATATACAAATGAAGGAGCCTCCAGGAGAAAAGCCCTATGGTTTCCGGTTCCAGCCAGACTTCCGGTGATGTTTTCTCAGTGCTGGGACTGACTGAACCCCACCCTGACTTTCGCACCAGCTACATCCCCAGCCCTTTTTTATTTTGAGACAGTCTTAGTAAATTGCCTGGACTGGGCTGGAGATTTTGACCCTACCTCCTCAGCCTCCCAGAGTGCTGGGGTTCTAGGGGTGTACTGCAACGTCAGCTCTCAGTGAGAATCATTTTTGCCCACCTCAGTCATGTCCCTATGGCTAGCAATTCCAAACACACACTTGGAAGTCGTAGGCATTACCTCCCCATCCTGTGTCATGCAAACACGATGCTATCATCAGGGATTTTTGCGTTCAAACACAAAACTAATGTTCCCTTATGTACTTCAGTCTTTAAGTCACTGCTGCTGTGACCAAGCTGCTCAGACCAGCCTTCAGTCAACATCTGTACTTCACTATCTCCCATTAAAACTCACCCACAGGGACGTGCTGAGGCCAGAGCCTCACCACACCCATCGCTAAGGCACCAGCGCTTCCAAATTCCCCTCACCTCCTGCCCTGACTTCTGTGGTCACCTTCTCTATTCTTGTGCTTCAGTTCTGACTTTTTCTCAACTTCGAGGTTGGTTAGCTTTTAGTCCTCGTGACCAAACACCCAACTAAGTCAGCTGAGAAGAAGGCAGGCTTATTTTGGCTCGCAGTTTTAGAAGCTTCCGTTTGCGATCAGCTTGCTCCAAAACAGAAACAAGGCTGAAGGACTGGGTAGAAAGAGTCATTCACCTCATGGCAGCCAGGATGTAGAGAGGGCAAGGAAGAGGCAGAGAGAAAGGGAGCAGATGTACAGTCACAGCAGCGCCTCAGTGACCGCTTTGTCCAGGTGGGCTCACCTTAAAGCAAACCCATTGAGTTCTCAGCTGAAACATATCAACACGCTGCTGAAAGTAGAATCCTTAAGACCCAATTACCTTTTTTTTTTTGTACTGGGAATCAAACCCAGGACCTTGCTCTGTTCTCTGTACACACCAGTGCTATCCAAGGGTCTCACTCTAGGACTTCAGTGTCTGCTCTGTAATTAGTCCCCCACGCTGCCATGTCTTCATTCTGACAGCTACCAAATATCTCAAGTCCAGAAGCCTCTGGTTCTCTCAAAATAAGAAGAGAGAGAGAGAGAAGAAGAAAAAGAATGTGGAGGAGGAGGAGGAAGAGGAGGAAGAGGAACAGGAAGGAGAGAGGGAGAAGAAGAGGGGAGGGAAAGACTGCCTAGCACCTGAACATTATTTGTCACTAACTCAACATATCCTAAATTAAACTAATTATGTTACCCTCATCCCTCATCTTTCTGTCTTCCTTTTACAGTGCTGGGGATCAAACTGAAACAGGACGTCGGGGCATGGCCAGCTGGCTGGGCAAGTGGGTGTAACCTGCCAATCACAAGTTCCAAGACACATTCGCAGAAAAACAGTTCCCAAGCCCAGCACCTGGCGCCAATCCGAAAGTGCTGTCTTCAACTCCTCTGGCCGAGGATCAAGCCCTAGATCTGACCTCAGCCTAGGGAGTACAGAGTGCAAAGCCCTCTTTCTGGCCTGCTCTCACTCTGCAGAGTGCACTTCCCCTACCTTCAATAAATGTGAAAAATGTACCTTTTGTTTGTCTTGCCTAATTTTTTGTTCAGGATACCAAGAACCTAGGAAGACTTTCTAGAAGGAGTGCACAGCACCCTAGACCCTGGTTTAAAAAAAAAAACCACAGCCTTGTGCATGCTAGGCAAGCGCTGTACCCCTTACCACCCTGCCCAACCACCCTGCTTTTAAATGCCATTTCCCCCCTGCCAGACCATTAGCAGGATTTACTCTGTCCACCTGTGCATAGCCAGGGGTAGTAAAGTTACCAAGGAGGGGCTCGAAGGATATTAGTAAGATCATTTTGATAATCAGCCCTCAAAGATGTTTATTCAAAAAGATTTCTTTTGTTTTTAATACCCAAAACATTTATTAAAGTACTATCTCTTTAGGATATTTGGTTTTACTGGCTGGCTACAGCAGTCATGTATATTAGTCTATAAAAGTTCAAATTCAAAAGCTGGGTGTGGTGACACCTTCCTGTAATCTTCGCACTCTGGGAGGCGGAGACAGGAGAATTTCGGGCTTGGGCCCAGCTTGGGCATTTTAGCAACTTACTGAGACCCTGTCTCAAAATACAAAATCAAAAGGGATGGTGGTATAGCTCAGCACAAATTCAATTTCCAGTACCGGGGAAAAAAATATCAAAACTCAGGGGCTTTGATACAACCAACTGCCAGAAGCCATTCACAAAAGTTCTGACTATAAGATACTGCATTGCGTTGCTGAATTAGAAAGAAAATCTTTATACCTGATCCTGCAAAGTAATTCTGTCCACAAAATGGGTAAAGGGAGAGATTTCTCATTTTGCTCACCAACCTGTAATTTGGTGGGATGGGCCTGGGTTATTTTAATTAATTATTGTAAATTAAATATTGCAACAACTTGAAGTGAGCTCTTAAAAGAATGAAAAAAAATACACAAAGCTCCCCTCTGCTAAAACTGCAGTTGATGATAGAATTCCTACTGTCTAATCTATAAAAATAAAACCCGAGTTTTCAGCTAATTCCGTTTTCTCAAACACAAAAAAACAATACCTCCCCAGTTAGATGCTTTAACAGGCACGTTCCTTTCCACTCACAGCTGTGGCAATTAGAAAGTGTACTTAATGGAGTGTCATGTTAATTGTTTTCAGAGTTAACCAATTTCTCCATTTAATTGTCAATTGATTAACCTATTGAAATGTTAAGTGACTCAGTTTCCTTCCAGAGTAAACAGCCCCGGCATATGGTGGCTTCATCAGCAGAAAGCAGTGCTCATTTGCTTGGATTCACCGTGCTGGTATTTTTCTACAGCTCTCTGAGCTTTTAATTAGATGAGGCAATGTTACACGCATTCGTCTGCTGGAAAGGTTATCAGCGCCGTAGCTGACCTGCAGACAAGGTGGAGGCGAGCAAGCCCTAATAGAAATGGTTTTCAGCTCGGACTGTTATATTTGATTGTATTGTGATGGTAATTAATTCAGACTGCTTTCCTCGACGTTGTGTGTGTGTGTGTGTGTGTGTGTGTGTGTGTGTGTGTGTTTCCTGCAGCACTACACTATGAGACATTTCCTCTGTCATATATAGGCACTTATTAAGCGCTGGTTGGATTCTAATAAGCACGCAGCTTGTCAAGAGTTTCTTTAGGCTAATACACCACTCAGGGCGTGGTGCCATTAAAAAAAGGCACAGCAATCTTTGCCTACAGCACATTTTGCAGAGAAAAAGCCAGCTCCCATTGGCGGAATTTTGCACCTTTATTTTCGGTGTGTCTTTCCAGGGGATGTTTACCTAGAAAGGAAAAACCATTTTACTGTTTCAATTTAAGCGTGAGGCTTGGGCCCTTCAGGGTGGAGAGAGGCAGACAGGTTGGGACTGGTGTTCTTGGTGAAGGTGACTGCGTCCTAGCACCACACTCAGGTCCCAGTGGTGAGCTACTAAGTCACTTCGCCTCCTGCACGCCGTTTTGGGGCTCGAGCGAGGTCGCTTCTTGGGTGTTTTTCCTGTCCCCCACTATGGTTTAATTACCAGACAATGACCTCCACTGAGCCGGCTTTACCATCCTTGATAATATTGGTAGCAGGCAACTGAGACAAAATGATTACAAACCGATGTTGTGCTCAATGGTTCTTCAGAGGATTTCTCTCCTCATAGTTCTGGCTCATTCATGTTCGATTCAGCACATTTGTCCTTTAAAAAAGGCATAGCTTAGCAGCGCTGCGGCCGGGTTAATAACTCCGCTGAAAATGGCTGCTGGCATTGTGCGGCCTTGTTCCCGCAGTCCTCCGGCTTTCTTCAGTTTGACCACTCTGCAGCTTCGGCCCAGTTGGTAAACAGCTTAAGTCCAGACATCTTTTCATTCGAGCAGCGGATTGAAGTAAAAATGCATATAAGTGGCGACGGACTGGCGCTGGCCTGACAATGGCGGGGACATTATGCAGGGTATTTACATAGGGATAAGGCCCTGCTGCCGGGGATGGGCCAGTCCATGTGCGGGCCTCACATATACGGAAAGTTCGTCCAGTCCTTCCCTCGTGCAGGTCTTTTGTAAGGTGCTATGGGAACTTGTGGAGGCCCCCAGGAGATTCGGGGTGGGACGCTTCTGGGACTTGGTATACGCACGTATACATACCGATAGATTTGACATTTTTAATAAACCAAATGGGATTAAGCAAATGCACAGGACAGAATAGGCGCTGTTCTGTCTTGATCAGTATGGACAGTTTCCCCAAGCCTGCAACAGAAAAGGCAGTTGGTGTTTCCCACTCCTCATTATCTTTTCTTTCATTGTCATTTTGGTGATGTTTCTTGCCCAGGAAACCGTTTTGAGGTCGACAAGCTCCTGAGCTTCCTTTTCCTGTGTGTTTGAAATCAAACCACCATCTTTAAAATATTTAAAAAGTTCCGTGTGACTTCTTATTTCAAGTCACCTTCAGGCAATCGGAGGCAAGGAGACCCGGTCCAGGCTTCTCCCGAGGCCAGGGGGAGGGCGGACAATGGCGACGACCACCCCCACCCCACCTGGGGGGGCGCGGAGGAAAACGCCGGGGTGTGTCCTGGAGGAGGCGGGGAAACCGGTTCCAGCCCGGCCCCCTTAAAGGACGTGAGCTTTGAGGGACTAAGCGTCTTCCTGAATGGCAACGTTGGGACTGTTTTGGAAAAACTGTCTTGTTAAATTTTTTTCTGACTTGAGGTCTCTTAGGAAATTTTAATTAATGATTAACTGCATTAATAATTGATGATTATGAGAGAGAATGGATAAGCATGTAACAAAAAGTCAGACGCTTCCGTTATTTCCCTCCCATTGCAGTCCCAATATTACTGCATTGATTGGGAGGGAGGGGCACCTCCCACCCGCGCTCCCCAATCCCAGCAGGAAAAGACAAATCTGGGCTAGCGCTTTCACGTGTTTTCATTCTTATCCGAAGCTCGCCATCTGCTCCTGCCCTTGGCCAGATAGTAGTACTGCTTTTATTACTTTGGGTTGGAATACTTTTAGTAAAGTATCATCAACATTTTAAAAATAGGAGACAATATTACTCTTTGAATAACCCAAACTCTGCTTGTTTTAAGACCGGGTAAAGCACTATTTATTTTAAGCTAAGCACTTTAGTTTGATCCTTCCTTTTTTCTTGGTAAGTGTTTTGTCTTGAAGAACATATTCTAAGAAAGCAGAATATGGGTCGGGAGAAACCTGGTGTTACTTCCAAAGTTGTTTTTCCCGTCCTGTTTTTGCGGGTGTCGTTGATTCATGAAATTTGAGGCTGTCTAGAAGGAGTTACTCCTTACAAAATCTTAACGTGGTAACTAACCCATGAGCTCTGGGTGCCTGTGTGTGGCGTGGGAAGAAACTGATTTCAGCTATTGCCCTGTCAAGCAGGCAGAAATCAATGCCTCATTCGGGACTATTGATCACCACTAAATTAATTAGACTCTGAGGCTTATGGCAGTTGATAAGACCACTTGTTAATTTAGTCAATGATAGTGTTTTCCCTAAAGCAGCAAATGCCCTCTTCTCTAAAGAGGCGTTGCTAACACTCGCTGCCGGTTTTGGTCTCTTGTTGCTGCCTCTCCTTGTTTTCTCTTTCTGGGAGGGAGCGCTGTGGACAGGCAGGAGGGCAACGGGCAGGCTTGCTGTGGGTGGCCGCGCTGTGTTCTGAGGAGCTTGGAGCACTCACGCACCCGTCCCGTCGTCTCAGTCCCGTGCCTGGTCCTGTGCTGCAGGACCAAGAGAAGGCAGCGGCCAAATCAGAAGCAGGACCTTGGGTTTCCCGCGGGGCTGGGCCTGGAAGGCCGCCGTCAGAGATGTTCATTTGGAAGGGGCTGCTTCCTAAGCCCCATTCAGAACTGACCGATCCAGAGAGCTGTTGCTTTTCATTCAAACCCGCAACAGCAATGGTCATAGGCAATAACAAAGACTCGGCCGGCCGTGGGCCCTGCAGACGGTGCCTGGAATGAGGTATCCCAGAATGCTCGGAACATGGGGCAGCACTTCCTGCTGACTGGGAAGGACAAAAGGACAAAGCCTGAGTGTAGGGGTCCCACCAGCAGCTCTTGGAGGCAACAGCCTGCTATCAGCAGCTCTCCAACCCTCGGCGAATGCTAATAAGCTGTGAAGAGCTCGGCTTCCTTGCCATAATTCTATAGTGTGGCTGAGGACCCCATAGCGTTCACTAAATAAAGACAACTAATTGAGAATTTTTTGCACATTTTGCCCGGGGGACTTGTGTTCACTGGATTCTTCGGGGAGAATGTACCCCTACTGACAAGAGGGGCTGATTGTTTTGGCAGCCTCATGCTACTTTTCCCTGGGTCGAAGACTGACTTTCAAAGTATGACAAAAATGTTTAATTTTGATTTTTTTAATTACGTCTCTGGGAATTATTTTACATCTCAAAGAAAAGGCGTTCCAGTGTTCATCTTAAGAAAAAAAAATGCTGGCAGAGTTTTTTTGAATTAAAGACCTATTTTTTTCTTTCTTTTTTTTATGCCTTTCTTTTTCTTTTTCTCCTTTTTTTCTTCTTAAATTGTATTTTCTGTGGCAAGGCCTACATTTTTGTGTCTGCAGGTGACACGTTGATTGAAACTAAAATTAATAAATCAGCTGAAAAGCTCACACCTACAGCTCACAGCAGGGCCTGGAAAACACGCTTATAAAGGGAGCTTTATGCCCTCATATAAAGCAGGAATAAATTACAGAAGCACTTGTTGCCCTGGGACTTGATTTTGCTTTGCAATCTGGTATCTTATTTTTGGAGGCTTATTATTAATCAACAGGTTCCTGGTTGCTTTAGCAGGTGACTTTGCTATTAATCTCCTATTTGACCATTAGAGCATATTAATAAGCAGCTTCTCGATGTGGCTCTATCTTCTGACCAAGGCATTAGTTTAAAAGGTGCACTTTTTACTCAGTGGCTTGCAGGTAGCCATGTCGAGGACCAAAAGCAAAGTAGCATTTTCTACAGCTTGTGTAGTATTAAGGAGAATTTCACGAACATGTGTGTCTTACTGTGCTTTTCTTCTCCTCTACACTTATTTCTTCACCATGGAGGGCAATTATGGAACTTACCAGTCTCTCTTCATTTTTTAACAAAATAAAATTATATATAAATAACAAAATGATATCCTTTCTTATTAATGTGCACCGTCGTTTTAATTAAACAATGCCAGTGTGCTTTGGAGGTGTGTTTGGAATTAAAATGTATGATTTGAGAAGGCAAGAGGCTCAACAGTTCTCGCCAAAACAGATTAATAAATGTCATTACAAGTGCAGGAATTTATAACCATCACATCTCCCTTTGGAGTCTGAGTAATTGGAAATGTTTAAGCTGAACAAAAGACAGAAGGAAATATACCTACGGGGTAGTTTAAAAGTATAAAGAAGAACTGAGGATTGAGGTCTTAAATTTGTAATTACAAGGGGCTACAAAGCACACAACGCTGCCTGCAGCCCCACAGCCCACCTGTGGGAGTCCCCTCTGTGCGGTGGCTGTCACAGAGCTCTCCCTCACATCCTGGCATCCTTGGCCTCGCTGCCACCACTTGTTCCCTCTCCCATCTTCCAAACCGTGTGGTCAGCACTTCAAGCCAAAGAGTACTGAGCTTTGGCTTGTTTTTAACTTTTTTTAAATGAAGGTTTTGTGTCCACTGAGTCCCACTGGATGTTGCTGTCCACCTGGTCTTTTCAGCCCAAATCCCCAAGTGGCCTCAGTCAGTAGGCTTAAGTCAACACTACGTCTCTTTCACTCAGGAATTCCTAGGTTTCAGGATGGGAGGAGGTAATGAGGGTCTCTGCTGAGGTTCATTACAAGTGTGCAGGAGAGCAATGCAGACATCCTTATCGCCATTCGTTCTGAAATGTTTGTCCTTACAGACAAATACTATAAAAACCCCCCAGAGTTCTCCTCATGCTACAGTACTAGGCCACTCACAAACGGGGATAGTTACAAGTAGTACTATCCTCTTCAAAGTACCCAAATTATGCTGGGTGTGGTGGTACATGCCTGTGATCTAGCACTCAGGAGGCCGAGGCAGGGGGACTGTCATGTTTGGTGCCAACCTGGGCTACATAGTGAAACCCTGTCTTTAGGAAAAAAACGTTCCCCAAATTAGCTGGCTGGTAGTACATGCCTATAATCCTAGTACAGTACCCTAGAAGGCTAAAGCAGGAGAATTGCAAATTCAAGCCCAACTTGAGCAATTTAGTGAAATTCTGTTTCAAAAAAAAACATTTGGGGGGGGGGTTCTGGGGATGCAGCACTGTGTGAATGAAGGACCAAATTCAATCATCAGGACTGAAAGAAAAGGAAAAAAACGAAAGAAAGAAAAGATACGCAAATTACCAGTTTAACCATCCAGTGGAATTGCGCTCCATGCCGACCGTTGTGTAAGGGGAAGGAGTGACCTTCATCTGGTTTAGCATCACCATTGTTATCCAGGAGCTGGGTCCTCCTAGGTGTGGGCCAATAAGCTAGGACAGAACACTGGAGAGTCTGTCCTTACCCACCTCAAAGAAGTGCAGAAAAATACATCACAACAGTCAACCGAATGCTTCTGCAAGCGTGTGTGTGTGTGTGTGTGTGTGTGTGTGTGTGTGTGTAAGTGCTAGCAATGGAATCCAGGCCTGTCCATGTGCTGGGCAAACACTGCCTCTGAACTATAGCCCCATTTATCTTTTAAAACTGAGGGGAAAAAATCTGTTCTCCACTATAAAAAAACCAAAGCTTCTGCCCCAGGACACCCACTCAGCTGCTTTGGGGTTTGTTTCCCAGGTAATACGTGAGTGGCAGGGTAAATGAGGAGAGGAAAGTGAATCAAGAGAACGCATAGAGAAAGCAGCAGCAGAGGTGGCTGGGGTGCTCCAGGAAGGATCGGGCTGGGTTCTGGAAAATCCAGGTTTCTAGAACTCGAGGTGCCTGGCAGGTGCGGAAGCGCCCTGGCCGGCTCTGGCCTGTTTCTAAAGGACAGAGCCTCCCCTCCCCCAACCTCCTCAAGTCCTCTCAGTCGGGAGGTTTTCAGCCCTTTATGTCTTTTATAACTTAGCAAGATCAGACACATTTCTGCATTGCATATGCAGATTTTACCTCTTGTTACTTTTCTCTAATGAGCGTTCACTTAATCAGTTTGACAGTAGCCTTTATCCCGCCCCCACCACATCCACTGAGAAAGATTTCAGGAAAATAAAAGTGTTAACAGATTCAAGGGGGCGTGTGCTATGCGAAACGGTAACTAGCCTAAGTGGGGTAAGTCACAGACTCCAGAATGACAGGTTCTCCTACTTCCCCCGCCAACCAGCTCCCCCAAACCGGATGAGGCCAGCCAGTCTCCCAAGAAGTACTGTAGGAAATGGTTTTTCTTTTTCTCTTCAAGGATGCAAAACAGTCGTTGAAATATAACAAAACACTTGAGTACAGCACTCGCTCTTAGCCTCATGCGCCCAGCCCTGCCAAAGCTCTTTTCAAATGCTACGCGTCTGGCTATGACGCCCACAGTGCCGCTGGGCCTCAAACCTGAGATCCTTCCACCTCAGCCTCCTGAGTAGCTGACGTGCACTGTCTCCCCAGCCACCCCGAGAGTTCTTAAACATGTTCTCAGCTCAGCCTCGGCGCGTGCAACCGAGCACTAGGGTGTGACCATGATGTAGCCTCGCCCCTACCCTGCCTGCAGCAGTTTTCCTCCCAGAGGGTAGATGCACGGTCACACCAGCGGCTCATCCCTCTGGACCTGCTTCCAGGTCAGTTTAGTTTCATCTCTGGACTTTCACCCTCTAAAATTCAAATATGCTTCACTCTTTGCCCCAGGTGGGGTCTTGCTCTAGTCTTGAACTCCTAGGTGCTCAGTCAGCCCTCCTGCCTCAGGCTCCCCTCAGGCCAGCCAGTCTCCCAACAGCTGGGACTGTGCACCCCCCGGTGAGCTGGAGACAGGGTGTGGCCTGAGCCGGGAGGGAGGCTATCACCCAGGTCTGTTAGGTCGCTGACCCCCTTCGCTGCAGGGGAGCCCAGGACCTTGCTTAGGCTGGGCACTCTGCTGCCAGCCTCTCCTGTCCTTCTGGTGAGTGCGGTTCCCGCCTGCTCTTCTCTGGCTATCTGTCCTGGTTCTGTTCCACCACAGAGAGGGTCACCACCTGGATGCCCCTGAGGCCTGGGCGCCAGCAGTTTGTAGCCTGGCTTCCACGAGGACTCAGTTCTGAGGCAGCCGCTGACGTTTTCCAGATGTCAAGTGGTCCACCCATGGCCAGAGTCCGCGTCCCTCCAAGTGGCTCTGCTCACTCCGGAGCTCTTCAGCCACAGTCTGCACTTTAACAAGTTCTCCGCAAGGTTCCTGTGTACATTTATTTATTTATTCATTCAGTACCGGGCAGTGAGCCCAGGGCTTTGCACCAAGCCCCAGCCCCAGCCCTTTTTATTTTATTATTATTCTTTTTTATTTTGAAGCAGGGTCTTGCTAAGTCTGTAAATTGTGCAGGCTAGGTTTAAATTTTCAATCCTCCTGCCTCACGCTTCCCAAAAGCTGGGGTTACAGGCATGTGCCACCATACCTGGCACTAAGGACCTCTGCTCACAAGCCCCATAGATAGTGGGGGGTAGAGTTTGGGGAAGTATGTGGGGCTCAGCAGGTCAGAACCTCCTCCTGCCAGCGTCCCCAACCTCTCGGCACGCACGCAGCTCCACACAGACACGTGGACCTGCTCTGCACCCTCTGACTCTCCTCTCCATGGTTCTTCCCCACCCAGGCGGCCTCCCACCCACCGTGGCTGAGTCAGGTTATTTACCTAGCCATGTAACCCCGGTTTCTGTTTTTCACTTAAGATTGGTTTCTATGTTATGTCCTTTTTTTTTTTGGTACTGGGGATTTATCTCATGACCTTGCACTTGCCAGGCAGGTGCTTATGCCACTGAGCTAAATCCCCGGTCCTTTAAGACTGGTTTCTACTTAGACTTCAGTGTAGGAACTTGATGGTGTCACCACGCTCTTGGGGGAACTCGAGAGGGCTGCTCTGATGCCTGCTGCAGAAGGGCCTGGAAAGGGGGCTGCTCTGTCTCTGCCGCTGCACTGCCCACCCAGTGCCGAGCAGAGGGGAGCAGAGGGCTGTAAGTGAGGCCCTAAACCTGGACGGGAAAACTCGGGGCCACTATGAGCACAGTCTGCAAAAAGGACACGATACAGTAGGCAGGGCAGTACAAGCCTGGGACCCCAGCTGTCTAGAGGCTGAGGCAGGAGGCTTCCGATCAAGTCATAGCCCAGCCTGGCCAGATCCCACGTGAGAGAGACAGACAGACAGAGAGGGGCTATAATGCAGCAAGGGTAGAGTGCTTGCCTAGCATGCACAAGACCCTGGGTTCAACCCCCAGCACCATACAAATAAAAACAAAGGAGATAACTAGAAGGTTTGGGGGACTTAAGAGGTAAAGAGCCCATCAAACAAGAGCACTGTTTCACCCCCAGGAGTAGAGCCATTGTGCCTGGTGACGAGTGACATGAGGTAGACAGGAGCTCGTGTCACTTGGGATGGTAATGTGGTGGGCACCTTGGCCCTGCTCTGTGAAACCGAGATTATGGTGCCCCGTCTGTGAGTAGTAAAGAGGTTGCTTTACACTCATTATCTCACTTACCTTCCCAGCGACCCAGGAGAAGAGGCCTTATTGACCGCCATTCTATTGCTGAGGAAACTGAGGTTCAGAGAGGTCGAGCTCTCAGGAATGAGACGTGTGTGGGTGTCTCTGATCCAAAATGGACGTGCTCCACTGTGCCTCACACGACTCAGAGAGACCTGTTAGCAAAGGGGAGCCCTGCCACAGTGACACGCACTGCAAATCCCAGAAAGGCCATTCATTTCCAAACTTTAAAAAAATGTTTTATTCAGTGCTGGGGATCAAACCTACACATTAGACAAGCACTCTACCATGGAGCTACATCCCAACCCTTAAATTTTTCTTTTTTAATTAGCAAAGAAAATAATTCACAATATACCAGAAAAGAAAAATCCCTCCCTCCACTGGACCCATCTTGAAGTCCATCTTGGATCCAAGGGGTTGGCGACTGTCACCTGGAAAGGATTGTCCCGTGGCATGCCTCGGCGTGAGAAGCAGGGCTCGGGACTTTTACTCTGTCTCAGGACAGAGTTCAGAGCTTTCAGGCTGTGGGGAGGCACAGCACCCACCAGAGACTGCCATGCTCAAAAAGGACTCCGAAGGTACACCCCATTAAAGAGCCCGAGTCACCCAGTGCAGAAAGTGGGGACATGAGGAATGACGGGATACCAAAGGACATACTTAGGGACCTGTTGAGGAGAGGAGAAGCAAGGAAAGTGGGCAGCGGAAGGGAGAGAAAAGTTTGTACAAAAGAAAGACAAGCGTTTGGTGCCGGTGAGACACAGAGGAGACAGCCACAGCGCAGGCTCAGAGCTGAACCAGCGTCTGGGTTCAGGGCTGCCAGCGCTCGTCGAGTTTGGTCTGGACCGCTGCGGAAGCCTCCTCTGTGCGGTCCTGGATTGGTCATCCAGATAAGACACTCTTCTGGTGTCAAGGTGCACCCTTGTAACCCCAGACCCTGGAGACTGAGGAAATGACTGCAAATGCAAGCTCTGCCTTGGCAGTTTAAGGGCTTAGCAAGAACTTTTCTCACAATTAAAAGGGCTGGGAATGTGGCTCAGTATGAAGACCCTGGGTTCAATCCCCGGTACCCTAAAAACAAGCAATACACACAAACTGTCTTTTGGGATGCTGGTGCCTACAGATAATGTGGTTTCATAGAGCAATATTCTTGGAAATCTAAAATGGATTTAGACTTGATGAGAGAGCTCGTGGTGGGTGAAAATGTCTCGTTTCCACGCAGCCCCGTGGAAAGAGGGTGCTGGAGACCCCCTCAGCTGGCTTCTCTGTTTCTGTTCCCTAGGTCTGAGGTGGGGGACATTCCTCTGCAGAGGAATGTCCAATTAAGGCGGACATTTTCAATAGATCAAGTTCATTATTTATTTTGAATTAATGCAAAGTGCCGTGTTTTACACAAAGCCCCAGGGAAGTGTTTTAGCGGGATTTGCCTGTCCCATGCATTCTAAGTGGTAGTAAGATGAGCTGCATTGGATGACCTTTTGGTTCTTTTTTAAAAGATGAAACAATTCTGTTAAGATAATTCCTCCCTCCTTATGTAGGATGTTCTGCTTTCAGCCCCGGGTTTCACACGCAGTAAAGGTGGAAGAAACTCTCAACGTCTGCTTTATTACCGAGGCCCCTGCCATGTGAGGAGTCCATGCAGCCAAGGTAGCTTCACAACTCAAGTAGTTTGAAATTCTAAAACATCCGATATTTATGGCGGGCTGTGAGTATCTCCTTAATTTTATAGGTTGAAGAAAAAGAAAAAGGACTTAAACATCCCATTCTGAAAAGTTCTAAATGCAGCAATCTCTCGGCTTCAGTTTAGTCACCAAAGAGACTCAGCTCTACTCAGCTCACCCAACTCTTGAGGGACAATTTTCAGAGATGCTCACTCTCATGAACTGACCCTTGAAAATAAGATGGCCCCAAATACTCCTGTTGGAGTTTTGCCTGTGCTGTCGAGCGAAATTTCCCCTTTGGGTTGTTTTCCTTCTGTGTCCCGGTTCCTGGTCCCAAGAAGCCCTGGGCTGGGGACTCCCGAGTCTGTCTACTGATAGGAGCTACACCCTCGTTTTATAAACGAAGGGAACAAGTGATCACACACAACTTCTTTTTCTCTTAGCCACGGACAGGTTTGTTTCTGGGACTGTCAGCAGTGTTTGGGCTATTTTGAGAATGTAGGACAGGGTTAAGGATTAGTACAGCATTCTCTTTGCTGTGTATCAGAGCTGCTTAGCAGTAATTAATCAGGACATTAGGTTTTGTGCACTTGGCGCAGGTCATTCGCCTACGAGCCGCCCCAGCCTCTCACAAAGGCCCACTGCATATGTTTCTGGTACCTTTTTGAGAGAAGATTTAAATTGGCCAGATGAATAATACTTAGTTACAAGTGTTTTGCCCTAGGCAAAAAGGTTTTCTTCATATTATCATCGCCTGGAGCTGCAATCCTCCAGCCTGATGTGACTGGCGTTACGCTGTCACATGGCCGTGATGTAAGAACGGCCGCTCTGTGTCAGGCAAATCTGGATTTAGGGGAATTATAGCAGATGTTGCAAAATGGCAACAGTTTAGCAAGTTCCTTTTATCCCACTGTTGGGAGGCAGGACTACTAAGTGTACCAGACAGAAAAGAATGTTTTCTTTGATCCTTTACACTCTAGGGTAGGGACTTCCCCAGTTAGAGAACATCGTTAATGATACAGTTATACAGTGGCTGATGGGTCGGAATACAGAATTAAGGGCTGTCCTTTTTTTTTTTGTATTTGTTTTGATTGCGCTTCGCATTTGTGGTCGTTTACATTATAAGCTTTAGAAACTCTCTAAGGATTTATTCTTTCTTAGTCGAGAGAGCTTAATTCAGTAAAAGAAACTGGATAACAGTTACAAAAACTAAACTCCACAAAAAAATAACACTGGCAACGTGGTCCGCTCAAACTTATTATGTTCATTAAAGGACACAAGTCCTAAGAAAGAGAAAATTGGAACTATAGCAGTTATTTTAAGTTTCACATTCTAATAAGTATTAATGAGTATATTCAACCATTAATCAGGTCCCTGCATTGTCAGTGTAAGTTTTAGTTTCTTTTTTTTTAAAGCTGTCTTCAAAAGCTTTAGTTTCCTCTGATCTAGACTCTTTTCTGTCCCATTTTAATAATATTATTTTATATACGTGATCAAGATAAGTTGGCAGACAACAGTGATGGTGGACAGAAACAAACACAGAGGCCACTCTTTGATGGCAGGAGTGGTGCCAGGTTTGGTTCACTGGGACTGCATTCAGCCACGGTGCCTGTGCATTTCCAGGGCCACCAGATCTTTAGTCTCCTGTGGAAATGCGGCCCTCAGTGTCACTACCCCGGTGCTGCCTGTAGGCTGTCATAACCACCAGCAAAAGACAGCTTGCGCACGTAGGGCATCAAGAAATAATTTTCCACTAGGTGAAGATTTCCAATTATTAAAACACACACACATAATGAATGTGTTCTTTTTTATGCAAATGTTTATTGATCATTTCCATTGGAGCATTAGACAGTGAAATGCGTGCAAACATTTAGACAATTTTTAAATGGCTTCTAGCTTTACAAAAAGTATTTTTAAAAATTTCAAAGTGTTTTCACTTGCAAGTCTTAGATTACCTCTGGGGGCTCTGAAATAATTAGGGTATCCTCATTTTTCTGACAGTTTTTATTTGGGAGGAACAGTTTTCATTTAAAACAAAGGAAAAAGGGTGAACATAAAGTGTGTTGAAAGAGCATAAACATAAATAGTTATATTTTGCATATTTTTAAGAGACCAAAGGTAGTATCAAACACAAAAGCAGGTACAAAGAAGATTGTCAATAATCCTGGTCTTCGTGAAATGTTATCTATGATCATATTTAATTGTTTTTCTGTATTTCACATATTTTAGTACTTTTGACCTGGAGGAAGGATTTGCTTGCACAGCACTGACAGAAATGTTGAAGAAGATATTTTGTTATTTGAATAAAGACATAGAAATGGACCATAATTCCATATATTCCTATATCTTTAATAGGAGAGCCACATAGTCTCCAAATAAATGTACTATAAATTACTGTAAAACTCTCACATTTAAATATTTCAAAATTATATTTTTATTGAAATATAAAAACTCAAGAAAACTGTTCTTGCTGGGAGTTCTAAAATGGAAACTTCCTCTGGAGGGCTCCAGCTCTTGAATTTAAGAGTATATGACAAATCATACACATTTATGAGCCACCGCTTCTCTGTGGCCCTGGTTGAATCCTTTCCTGTGACTTATTTGACCTTCTTCCTCACACGTTGTATCTGGTTACAGGGGCAGCCGTAATGATCAGGTGAAGTGCTCACAGAATAGGTGGATGCTTCTGGAGATGCACGAAGCGGAAACTGAAAGGGGCTTTATGAAACCTGCTGCGTTTAAGAATCTGAAAGATTACTAAATATGTTCCTAATAAAAGATGTTCACTTCTCCTTCCCTTTCTCCCCTGGAGGGTCTGTCCCAGAGATCTCGAAAACCAAGAAATGCACATCTTTCTTTCAGAAATCCCATTACAGTTCTCAAACACCCTGGCACCAGACGGTAATTCCCACGCATACTAGCTCCACCTCGGAGCAGTTTGGAAGATTTTGCAGCATGGTAGTAGCATCTGCTGTTTCACTGTTCACTAATTCACAGTTCGCCAAAGTAGGAAATGCAAGCAATCCTTTTTCATATTTGCATACTCAAAATTTGGCTTTTTGATTCATGATTGTTCCCATTAGCTTTGAAAATTCACATTTCTGTCTGGTTGCATGTTTTGCTTCAGTGAGCTCAAATTATGCTCTTGACTCAAATATTATTACCAGTGTAAATACTTCGGAGATGTAAGTGTCTGCCACTGATTTGGGGGTATTTGTTTTATTGATTTTCATCTGGCGAGTTTAAAATATGAGCAAACTTTTCACGGAGGGTTCAGGGCATTTGTTTGAACACTCTTGGTGTAATTGGAAATGCAACAATTGTTTAAAAAGTGGCATTGTCCATGAAAAGATTTAGTGAGGGATGAAGAAATTTCTTGAACCCAAAGACCTAATCTGGTGATCCAATTCTCCCCACTGTGTCCATTCCCGTGAAACTCCATTTACTCTCCCCATCCGCCACCAGCGCCCTGCGTCCCACCTAGCCAATCCTCTAGGTTTCCCACATTGTCTCCTCTTTTGTCTTTTCAGTCTAAACAGAAGAACAACAGATAGGGTTCTGCAGGGCAGGGAGCATCATGAGCCCTAGGAGAATGGCTGAGATGAGGGTCAGAGCCTGGCCCCTACTGCCAACAGTTACTGGGGTTTGTGCTGCCCGGCTGAACAGTGTTCAAAGGCTTTGCTGGGCTTTGTTCCACTGTGTAGGGATTAGGCCTGGCGGTCTGAGAATTTGCCTTCTAATTAAAAAGGATAAAAGATAGAAGTAGCATTAGACTAAAACAGAGCAGTGATACTTCACAGGCTGATTTTTTTTAAAGTCACAAGACAACGCTCGAAGTTGTCAGGATATTTTATTCCTTTCCTCTTCCACCCAAATTCGAAAGAGAAAACTCGGGAAAGTGTTTCCCAGCTGCCCTGCGCAGCACGGAGGTCTAATTGCATCTAAAAGAGCTGCTCCTGCCAGCGACTGTTTGGTGGAGGCGGTGGTGGAGGCGGTGGTTGGGGCGGGCGGGCGGGGCGTGCAGTCAGCGGTGGAGGACGACGGCTCCTTCCAGAGCCACCTTCCCCCTTTCAAATGCTGGCAAGAAATTAATTCTACCAAAAAGAAATTCTGCTTTTCACCCTGCCCCAGCGTGCCTTGCTCTCAAGCTCGCAATGCCTACCCTACCTATTCTCTTTTCAAGGATCAATCATTCCTTTCATCTCCTTGCAGCTGTATATACTATCGTGACCAGGTGTGAAATGCAATTAAGAAATAATTCTGACCTCACAGTCTTTTCTTCCTATGTAGCCATCTGATGGAGGCGATTTGTAATCGTCTGCATCCTGTTGCTGTCTGTGACAGTGCGTGTGGTTCTGTGCCTGTGTTTTGTTAGAAGGAACCATCACAGTCCTGGGAGCACTGGGACCACACCAGTGGGACCCAGCTAAAAATGCGCTTGCCTACCACCCTCTGTGGCCCTCCGGGGCCCATATAAAGAACTGTGCTTTCAGAAGCACAAGTGACACTTGTTGAATTAAACAAGAGGCTGGGAGTGATTTGCCAAGTACTCCAGAGACGGTTCTGCTCACTCTACCACAGGAAGGAATTTGAGGTGAGAATTTTGGTTGGAAATGCTGACGAGATTACAGAAATTAGTTGAGGTGGGGTTTTTTCTTCTTTTTTTAGGGCAAAAGAAGGAGGAGAGAGTTTTGTGGAGGACTTCAGAGCTTTCAAGGCCACCGATCTCAGATTGCACGGAGTATAAAGCAGTGCCTTCCCGTTCCCACACAGCTCATGTTACCACATCATGAAGCTGAGGGGCTGAATTTCTTATTTTCTGCTTTTTAAATTCTTGTTTCCCATTTTCCCTGCATAAACAAATAAAGCTCCCTTGGTAAAAGAATGTTTTTAAAGGATGGGATTATCACGGGACTAATCTATGTATTTCAAAGACACACATCACAGTATTCCTGTTCACTTTAAAAATATTTTTCTTTAGTTTTCTTTTATTCAGTTGAGCTCAGGTGATTATGGGCATCATTGGAACAGAGACTTGGAGAAGAGCACAGAGCCACCTTATTGTTTAGCATATAAACTTTAGGGCTAAATCTGTGAATATTGTTTTTATCTTAAGGCAAAACTCAGTATTCCTGATGTTCTAAATTTTGAGGGTTGTTTTCTTTTAATGCCTAAAAGGAATTAGTATGTCAGTGGCTGTGTTTCTAACTATATGAAATAAATTGTGCAGCTGTACTAAATATCTACAAAACAATACTTGTGAAATAATCCCTGTGGATTTTGATCATAAGCTTAGTGTAAAAGAATAAAAAGGTTCTCCCCAGTTCTGAGTGCAGGGATAGGCATGGTAATTTATGTTAAGTTTCAGTCCCTCCTTTTATTTTTGTCTTTTTGAGATGACCATTCCCCCTGCTGATTTTCCAAACTAGCAGAGCTGGATCTGCTAGTTCTACTCTGCAGAAAACAAAGATAATAATAATCTGATTTAGATGTTGGAGAACATTGGTGTGAATGACGACAGTAGTAACAGTGAGTCAACATTTCTCTTTTCCAGCCCAGGCTTCTCTTTAGCATTTAGGATACGTCAGGCAGTAGTACAAAGCCAAACCATTATAAGAATGTAATTCACAATATTTTGGCTTCTATTTTGCACCAGTCTTTGAGTAATATATTGTACAAGAAAGAGACCTTTGTTGTGTTTATAATGCATGTGTAACCTGGTGGGAAGCCGAATAAAAAATGTATATTATTTGCATAACTTGAACTAAAGAACCTAGTGCATTATTGGGTCTTGAATGTCTTAAATTTAAGTGAGCTGGCTTAAGAGTAATATTACTCTATTACTGTTCTGTAATTCATATAATGAAATCATACAGCTAAAAAAAATTTAAGGTTTTAACAATGATAAGTGGAACCTGATTTTTGAACTCCCTTTTAATGAAAACAGTAATTTATCAACTGGCACATGCATGCCCCTTTTTGTTTGCTGACAATAAAAGTCTGGTGCATTTGTACCCTTTCATCCGCTCTCTGCTCCCGGCACGAGAGAGAAGCCAATTTAGCCTAATGGGTGTTACAGGACTGCTAGGCACCAAGGACCAACAGCCTCGCGGCGAATCCAGGGACCCGCTTCCCAGACCTGACCCTGCAATGCCTGCAGCTTTGTGCTGTTTTCTCACAGCCCCGCAAGCTGGGTGCCTTCAGCCCCACCTTGGAGCCGCTGGAGCAGGGGTGCTAGGCTGAAGCTCCAATGCTCTCACCTTTGCACAGAGGTAGAAAACCAAGCTGGGGCTTGGAGTAGCCTAGGGGTAATGAAGGCTTGCCTAGTATGTGTGAGGCCCTGGGCTTCATTCTGATAAGAAGGAAGGAAGGAAGGCAGGAAGGAAGGGAGGGAGGGAGGGAGGGAGGAAGGAAGGAAGGAAGGAAGGAAGGAAGAAAGAAAGAAAGAAAGAAAGAAAGAAAGAAAGAAAGAAAGAAAGAAAGAGGAGGGAGGGAGGAACCCAGGATACACTTCACCCTGTATGGCTGGTGATATTTAATTCTTAAGGGTGAGGGGTGTTTTCCTTTAATAGAAACATTAAACCTTAAATGTCCCTTTCCTCCCACTCAGGGCATGTGCCTTTGCTTTTAAGATAGCTGCTGTTATTTAACATCTGTATGTGTACAATAAATAGGCTCTTAAACGCTTCTCAAAGTAGTGTCATGGCAGATTACTTTGTTTGCCTGGCAGCTAAAGAGGCAGAATCCTCGCCTACCTGTCTACCTAGACTTGGAAATGAAGGACACAGTAGATTACCTGATGCTGAAATGCTTCCTGCTTGCCATATCAAATAAATATGATTATAATATCTATTAACTATTTTACTGTACACTCACTAAAATACTTTTTGAAAAGTCCTAGGAATGACTAAAGTAGTAAGCTAATGGGATAAAAAAATAAAGGAAGTGATCAATGTACAGAAACTAAGAAAAGTGACCTAAACTAAGATATCACATATTTGGGAGACATATTCCTATCTATTGTCAAGTCAATAGAATCCTATGTATTGTCAAGTCAAACACAAACTACGTTATCTTCAATTAGATTTTGAATGTACATTTTTAAAACTGTAAAGCCATTCATATGAGGTCAGTAAAGTTTTCTACTCAGTATTCTTTTCCCTGTAGTTAATAGAAGGTCTCAGTCCTGAGAATATGAAGCATAATTGTAATAAATAGTAGACTTTGCAGTCTAAAAAGAACTATATGGAGAATCCAATGTCAGATTTTTAATCTTAATTTTTAGAAACATATCAGTTTGCCAGTAATTATCCTTCCACAAGATTAAATCTGTCACACTAGCTCAGCCATTCCTTCTGAAGGTCTATCTGTCCATTTGACTTTCTGCTTTTGTTTCTGGAAGGAGAAAGTGGGGGGAGGGGAGTATTGGGTGAGGAGGTGTTGGCTTGAAAAACAGACTTGGACAAATTGCAAACTCTGAAAGCAGATTTCTTTATCTGCAAGCCAGGTTGGAATGCATCCCCAGATGGCCACTCCAGTCCCCTCGCCTCACTGGGTGACAAGCAAGCATCTCCAAGATGCACAGGACCCCGAGGCTGCCTCCTTCAGCCTGAGGTCTCCCCCAGGACAAGCCAAGTCCAGCTCTGCCAGTCCGTGTTCCTGGTGATGCGGACTCCCACCTGTGTGGGGCCAAGATTGCTGAACTCCTTGCGTGGGCAGTGAGGTCTGACAGAGACCAAGGTCACAAGGTGAATAGCCAGCACTTTATCCTCTCAGCCAAGCCCTTGATAAGGGTGCTGTTTGATGTTCAGGATGATAGTTGGCTTTTCAGAACTAATATCCAAAGCATAATGTATTGCTTTTCTCAGCTGCTGATACATGATAGAAGGTTAATTTAAAGATGGCTTAATAACAAGCTTTGATTCCATCCAATGCTGCAGAAAATGAAAAATTACCATCTACAAGTAAAACAAAACTCGCAAGCAAATATATCTATTGTTTTCAACTTCTTCCCAACAGCACATGGCATTTCTGCTTTTAATTCAAGTGTGCAACTGGAAGTCAGAATCCCTTGCATTGATGAGGCCTCTTTTCGTGGCTTCCTTGTGATTAACGCTGTACCCTGTGCAGTGCCTTTTCCAGCAGGTTGGGAGACTCCCACTGACATGGAAGGATCTGGAAGAATCACATCTACCATAGCAGTGCTTTCTACCGCGGTGCCTACTAGCGAAAACAAAACAAAACAAAAACATCTCTTCCTTCCTGTGTTTTGGTTGGTCCAGAAGATGTGTCTCTGTTCAGCGGACCAACAGCACCCTGCACTGCATCACACGTTTGCTTCCTCGGGTTTGTATCAGACGTGTTATCCACTCCTGCACTCCTGCTTGAAGAACTCAGCACCGCGTGGAACACCCTCCCAACCTGATCCCTTATATCATCTCCTATGACTCCCCATGTTGCTGAACTTAATCGTCGATGAGTTTCAGGTTGGTTTCAGAAAACTAGCACAAAAAGGGAGTAAAGAAACAAATGAACTAAAAAAATGGACACCCTAAGGCTTAAGGTAAGTGGTAGGTTCCACATGAGTAGATGCCAGATTTGACCACAATCAGGAGCTGAGAAGAACATTGATTTCTTCTTTTTTAAAAAAGGTCAATTCATCGTTTACTTTTTTCCCCACTTTTGTGCTGTAAGAATGTGCTAGGCCTCTGTAAACCCAACTGCTCTTGGTCTATTCCGTTCCTAAGTAGGCGGTGATGGCAAGATGACCACACCGACTCACCTTCCTGGGTCGCTGCTCTGAGCCACCTCCTGAACTCTTCAAACCATCCTCAGTTTGGAAGCAGAGAACAGAGGCCCGGAACAGTTAAGGACCTGGTTTGGGGCTCACACATTTGAGCCTGAGCAGCTAGGACTTGAACCTAAGATCAGCAAACCCACACCATGCTGCGAAAAGGAAGGCCCGCAATGGCATATCCTGTGTTTTTACTGAATGCGGGTTTAATAGCCCACACTGTGCAGCCCAACTGCCTAGGCCCAAGCCTGTTGCCTCCCCTGTTATGCGTTGCAGGCAGCCTAAGTTTCCTGGGACAGTTTCATCATGTGAGAAATGGGAATGGCAGTAGTGTTACTTGCAGAGTGGAGTTGGCAGGACTGGATGAACCGGTGTGTACAAACTCTCAAAGAAGCCCCTGTGGTGACATCTCCACTTAGTAAATATCCTGAGCCCTTTGGTAGGAGTCACAACCCTAGTGGTGGTGTCCCTAGGCTTTATGGTGAGTTTTATTTCAGGGAGGTAGGCATCACAACCACGGGCTCCTCTGTGGCACTGGTGCACTCTGGGCTCCCTGTGCCATCAGCCTGGGGGGCGGTGCCCTTTGGACATGAGTGGGCAGCAAAGGCCAAGGCTGTCCTCTGTGAGTGCTCTTTGTCAGGACGCTGGGTGTGTGTGTGCATGTGTGTCTGTGTGTGTATGCACATAAACTTGAAAAAGGAACCCAATGCTTTCACTTAGTAATCCATTATCGCCTTTACTATATTTTTCGAATAAAGTGAAAAACCCAAAAGCATCTCAAAGTGAACTCAGAAAGTGAAGAAATGGAAAGTACAACATCAACATCATTCAATACCAAATCAAACTCTACACTTACAAAGCGGACGTTTCGCCATTTATGAGCGCGCTCAGCACTGTGCACGCAGCCAATCGCAGTACCTGCACACACGCTCTGAACTCCACTCTGCTCCTGACTGTGATGTTAATGGCTCCTTTGAAGAGGTTAAAAGCATATTGAGAGCAGCAATCGATGCAACTGTATTTACATGTCGTAATTTTCTCAAATATTAGGGTACACCTTAATCACAAACGCATTCACTAAATTACAAGATGAAGGACACTTATCACACTAATAAATGTCCTAGTTATCTTTGATTTTAACCTAATGAGAATGATTTTTTTAGCATAGCACACAAGGGAGATTATGTTAATATTTCAATGGAAATTCTGGTAAATATCAATGTATTCGTAAAAGTCTTTACAGTAATAAGAGCAAAATTTTCAGAGCTCCTTAATCTAAATTGTGGCTTATGTAAATGGGCCACATCTTTATCTCAGTGATTTCTGGCCACACGGAAGTCATGACCAGTTTGCTTCCCTGGGAAATCAACAGAAGTTTGGTGGGTGTCAAATCTCCGCAGGGCTGGGAGCCAGAGGAGAGGAGAGCTGAGGAGGCCATCGTGAAATTCCAGACAGCTCCCTTCAGCTTTTAGCATCCCAGCTCAAAACAGGACTCAGGGGAAGGCAGCGTTGGGGAATCTCGGCCATCTTGGTTGATTTTTTCTGGATAAGATCTAGAAACACCGAGTATGACCGTCTTCCACCCCAGTGAACAACAGACCAACTGCAGGATGGGACTCATGGGAGCACCAGGCCTCAGCCCGCCTGTGCCAGTGACACCAGGACCCACGCACAGCGGTGGTCCAGGACAAGTGGCCAGGCCCAGACGGAGTCGGGGCAACCCCACCTGACACTGAGGGAGAAGTGATGGTAGAGCTGGGTTTCATTTTCTTGGCAATTCTTCCTTGTGATCACACAGGCAATGTTCTTGGGGAAAAGGCCTTTCTTTCTTCAGGTTCCTCAGCTCAGTGCTCGGTGTGGTATGACGTCAGCATCTATGGCTATGTATGAGCCGTGAAATATCTGAAAATAAGTATTTTAATTACAAATGACATTTCTGAGCCTATTACTGAGGGCAGCTGCTTTTTCTCCAAAATTGCTTTGTCCATCTCCATAGGATCTGGGTCTAGGAGGCATTTCTACCCTATATTAATAGTAATTTAGTATAAAAGAACAGCACTGTTGTGTATATACCAACTTTTTTTCCTTGGCATGGTAAACCAGATCTGAAAGATGGGTTTTGCCTCCTCACAAACAATCCTCTATGCTATGTTTCCCAGATGTGGGATTTAAAAAGATGGATCTTCAAGACCTATGGACAGGAATACTCATCTGGGTTTATGGACTAAGGGTTAGGAGGAGACATTCATTCATTCTTTCTGGGGCTGGTGCTGCTGGAAAGGTATGGAGTCAGAGACAGCCAGCTGTGTGGAACACAGCTAACATGCACTGAGCACTGACTATGTGGTCGGCATTATTTAGTCACACAACAAACACTGTCTTCCATGAAGTTCCACTCCAGTGGGAAGAGGCAGATAATAATGTTGCATAGCACCTTTGCTGTGAAAATGTGCTGTGCATGTTTTCCTGAGAAACAGGAGGGAGGGTTTGTGCTATTCAGGAAAGGTTGGTAATTTTGGAACAAAGACAAAGTTGGGGAGGGAGCAGGGCATGTCCATATATCCGTACCTCCTGGAGGAGTGGTCCAGGCAGAAGGAAAAAGAATGCAAAGGGGAGTTTGAGGAGGCACCAAAGGGGCCATTCTGGTCCAGCCAGGGGAGCAGAGTTAGCCAAGACTGCAGGGACTGGGTCAGGGAGGGGAGCCGTCAGAGGGAGGGTTCACCCAAGCTGTACCGGACCCTATCAGCAGGCTGATGTGATCGTGACCTAACTCTGTCTCAGGGTGATAATTCTAGGCACTGTTTCAACAGCGGATGACAGCCCTCTCGAATCTCCTTGACTTGCCTCCCTCAGAATCATGGGAAGTTGAACACACCATGTTGAAACCCATGTAAGACACTAGACTTCCTAACCCCAAGGTCAGCAGCACAGCCCTGCAAGGTGTCTCTTGGTCACCTAGAGCTTGCTCACCACCACTGGCCAGCATTGCCAGTCCAGAGAAAGAGCTGGATCATTCAAAGTTCGAAGCACAGTCTCCGGAGCACCTATGACTCACCAAAAGTTAACCCTAAGTGAGCTGCTCAAGGATCGTGTCTGGAACCCACAGCTCCCTGAAGGGATAGTACAAAGCTCTGCTCTGTGGATGAGGGCCAACACCATGGAGAAGGGCGATGACTCACTCCGGGCTACACCCAAAAGCTGCCTGGCACCAGCACAGCTCCCGACCGCTCTGCTCGCCTGCTGCTCAGTGAAAAGAACAGAAGGAGGCAGCCTGCCGCGTGACGGGCTGTGGGCAGCACGGCTAAACCAACGCGCCCAAGGATGTAGCCTTCCGTTGCACTAAGTGTGTTAGTGTGCTTCAGACTGCAGTTACAGTCTAAAACCAAGGAACTCGGGACTCCTGCTTTAACCTAGGACTTGCCAAGCCTCCTAAATGCAGCCACTTCATTTCAGTGAGCTCAGCAGTCTTCTGTGAGGACCAGCATCTCTCCAAACAGTGTGTGCTCTACCTTAAGGAATCTGAATTTCAGGCACGGAGCACGGTTCTGGTAGCGTGCCTGTGTGGAGGTCATGTGGCACCTCACAGCAGCTCGTCCCAGATCAAAGATTCCTTCCGCCATCCGGCCCCTACCCTGGTCCTGTGTCTTAGATCGTGATGGTTTTATTGGTTCTGCTAGAAGATGATCTGTGGGGGACCCAGCTCCACAGGGCACCTGCTCCTCACCTGCCTTCCCTCCCTGCCTGCCGCCACCAGCTTGACCCAAAGCCAGTGTTCTGCATCTACTTTGGGCTTTGCAAGCCACGTAGTCTGCCACGTTCTGCTGCAAATCCTTCTTCATTTCTGTTTGGCAACCTTTTCAAAGCATAAAAGCTGGGCAGCCAGGTGGACACCAGCAATGGCTGAGGACATGCTTAGAGCGCACAGGCCCAGGCCGCTCCACAGCCTGCAAAGTGAAGGAGTGGACTGGAAATGCCACAGCAGGCTTGTGGGCTGCTCGCAATGACCACCCCAGCTGCAGCCCCGGGGTCGCCTGCTCCCAGGGCTTCTCCCGGGCTGTCCTTTCACGCTGACCCCAGGCGGCACTGTCTGTGCCAGGCATTTTAAGGTCAGGCCTTCAGGAGTTTGGGGTTGTGATTGTTTTGTTTGTGGTAGTAGGGAGTCAAACCAAGCAAATACTCACCACTGAGCTACATTCTAGGCCTCCTTATTTTTTGAGACATGATCTTGCTAACTTGGTCAGGCTGACACTGAACTTGCAATCCTCCTGCCTCAGCCTCCCACCCCCCAAGAGAAGTTGGGGTTCCAGGCATGCACTGTTTCACTCTGTGTAAGATTTCAGTTTTTGCTTTTGTTTCCCATTTTCTCAGCACTGAAGACGGAACCTAGGACTTCACACTGAGCTACATCCCTAGCCCTTGTTTATGTTGTATGTGTTGCTCTGAGACAGGGTTTGATGATCACTAGATTGTGCAGGCTGGGCTCAGGTCTGTGATTCTCTCACCTCAGCCTCTCTGAGTGCTGAGATTGCAAGGCTTGTGCCACAACATCCACAGACTTCGGTTCTCCAGTTTTCATTTAAATCACTGTAAAAGCAGTGCATGTGACCTTTCTCCTCAAACAGTTCCAATCAGCTCCCAGAACAATGCAGACAGTACTTCAACCCAGACAGATGCTCCTCGGCTTATTATGAGAACTGTAAACTGAAAACGCGTTTACCATACCTCACCTGATGCTTTTGCTCAGTAATCCCGCGCTGGCGGGCGGTTTCTCCTCAAGGCAGCGCGGGTAGGGCTGGGAGTCAGCGCCTGTCCTTGCCCAGGTTCCTGAGAAAGGACTGCCCTGTTCGCTGCTGGGCTGGGAAGACATTACAACTCCACGTGTGTTCCTACTGTGCCCACATTGCTTTCACACCGTCAGCTTGTCAAAGAGAAAGAAACTCTGAACCAGTGTGAGCCGGAAACCATCCACCCCCCCGCGTCCCGGGTCCGCCCTGCTACGGGCCTCGCGCTGCGGGCGCCCGCTGCCTTCGCTCCCTCTCCCTTTCCCAGAGTCCGGGTTGCTTCACTTTTCTTGGCCACACGCTTGACAGTGACCCTTGAGGCCCCAGGGGAGCATCAGCTCCCGCGTGACAGGTTCCAGGCCCGCTCCCTACTGCCCTGTCCGGCTCGGGCTCGGGCGGGCGCTGCGTTCAGGCCGCCTCCTCTGCGCGCCACGCCGGGCCGGTGCTCCCGGGGGCTGCGCGCCAGGCTGGATGCTGACCGCCCGGCTGCCGCCTGTCCTGCGGGGCGGCTCTCCATATCCGCCGGCGCCTGTGCTGCCGGAAGCGAGGCGCCCACTCAAGGACAGGAACTTGCTTTGCTTTTCCTTTCTCTGGGACTGGGGGCTGGACCCAGGGCCTCGGCACTGAGCTTCCGCTCTAACGTTTTCGCTTTTAAATTCTGAACCAGGCTCTCAGCATCTTCAAGTACTCGAGGCCTGGACGGGGGCCCATGTTGAATTACGCTTGGTAAATGCACAAGGGACCCAATAATGGACATTCCAAACAGGGTGCACTTTAAGAACTTTCCCCTCCCCTGGGGTGAGGAGGTGGCCTGTGCCCCTGGAGCAGAAGGGCCACGGGGCCCCCTGGGATCACTGCTTCTCCAGCAGGCAGTCTGCATGCTTGTTAACAATGCAGCCTTGGGCACACGACTGAAGCCCCACCCCGTGCCTCAGTTTCCCCCGTGTGAGAAGACCAACAGTACGAACGCTGCAGGGCCCTTTGGAGATGAAGTGACACGTGCGTGTGACACGTTTGAAGCAGCATCTGTGCACCAAACGCTCAGGGTCAAGCAGTATTATGGTGAACACCGGTCTCCTCTTGGGGCCTGCGCCTGTGTCAGGACTGAGTCCTGCAGCTCCTGGACCCAACCGCACTGAGTTACAGTACTGTGTATTTTTATTTTTTCAGGTCTCAGGAAATACCAGGCCAGGACCAGGGGTGGTGGTGCATGCCTCTAATGCCAGCGCTTGGGAGGCTGAGGCAAAAGGATTCTCATGCGTTTGAGGTCAAACCTGAACTACACAGCGAGATCCTGCCTCAAAAAGCCAAACTAACGCCGGGGTGTGGTGGCGCATGCCTGTAATCCCAGCACTCAGGAGGCTAAACCAGTAGGATCACATGAGTTCAAGGCCAGCCTGGACTACAGAGCCAGACTGCCTCAAAAACAAACAAACAAAACACCTCAAACAACAAAAGAGATACTGAGCCCCACAAAGAGGGGAAGTGGAGATGTTGGGTAAGCAAAGCATTCCTTGCCATGTCTAAGACAGGTGTACAGAGGGTATGTTAGGCTTCAGTTAGAGGCTACTGATTGGCACAGTGGCCCACACCTGTAATTCCACCTATGTGGGAGGCTGAGGCAGGAGGATCACAGGTTGGAGGCCCTTGGTTCAGTCCACTACTGGGACAATCACTATTGCAAGGGACAGGAAGTTGGGAGGCAGGGTGATGCCCCTGGTTAAACTCTGCACTCGGCACCCTCCTCCTGGCCAGGGTTCACTTCCCGTCAGCCCTGTCACCTTCACAGGCCACATGGACACTGAGTGTGACCCTCAAGACCCGCGGTGTGGGGACTGAGCTCTATGTGACATTTCCAGCCGTGGAGGGCTCCTCCTGCGGCTGTGTGGGGTCTCAAGCAGACTTTCTCTCTCATCTCATGGGTCCTGTACCCACCTCCAAAGAAAGGACCACTGGCAGCTCTCTGTGCCACCAGTGAGCTGATTAGTGACAGCAGTCTGATTAGTGACACACACTAAGCAATATTTATCCTCCACTGGCAATGGGCAAAGGCAGATTCTGAGGCAAGACGGGGCTTCCGTGGCCAGAGCAGAGAATAAGTGTGGCTGCTGGAAGGCAACCAGCAAAGGGTGCTCCAGAGAGGGCTTGGTTTGGTGTGGTACTAACAAGATTAAACCTAAAGCCTTGGCGCTGAACTACATCCCTGGCCCATTCTAAGTAACTAATTTGTCTTTTAAATTGTAAGACAGGGTCTTGCTAACTTGTCCAGGCTGTGCTGGAACTTGAGATCCTCTTACCTCTGTCTCCTAGATTGCAGGGATTACAGCGGGGTTTTGTTTTGTTCCATTTTGCTTTGCTTTGCTTTATTAGGACAGGGTCTCACTAGGTAGCCCAGCCCAGCCTGACATTTGCCACCCTCCAGCATGAACCTCTAGGGTGGCTGGAATTCCAAGCATGCACCTTCACTCTTGGCAAATTTTTGATATTTTATGTTTAGCATCACTTGTCACTGTGATTTATTTTGGAAAAAAAAGTAGCACAGAAGACAGGCTCGCAAAAATAATCTTATATAGAAAAAAGAATAAGAAAACATAAAGAAATACAAAAGAAAGAGAGACGGGAAAAAAGAGCTACTGAAGTGTCCATGAGAACAGAACTCCTTGCTGATTCCTGTGCGGAGAAGCAGCCCGGCCATGGCGGGACAACAGACAGTGGCAGCTCCCGTGAAGTCTGCTCCGAGGTCCGCCTTCTCGGTGTCACCACTGTCCCTGTGCGGGGGAAACTCGGTGAGAGCTTTTGGTGAGCCTCCAGTCTCTCAGAAGCCACCCATGCCCGTCACTACCGCTGAGAGCTGGCAACCAGCAGTGACAGCCCGAGAGGCCAGGCCCTTGTGCCTTGGGAGCCCGGTCCGCAGTGCCACTGTGAAACCACGAGGCCGGCAACAAGAAGTGTGGGGAATTCTCAGCCAGTTCACTGGGGAGACAGAATGGGCCGGTGCCAGTTTCCCCTTTATACAGGCCTGGGGCGGGAGAGGAACCTTCCTCATTGAAACTGTATTAACTGTCGATAATGTTTAAAAGTGCTTCTGTTACAAATAAGGCAGAGAACACTTCTAATTTGGAAGTGAAAGAGTTTTCGCTGAATTTTTGACATTTTAGAGATGAGAAAACCAATGTTCAGAAAGAAGAGGTGATTAAATAGGCTCCCAGAGTTTGGGAGTCACAGACTTGGGAGAGACTAAAGACGGCCACAGGTATCTTACAAGTCCTCCCGTTGATAGGTGAAGTCTAATTCTCTTACTTTCTTTTGCTCAGTGGGTTGGTTGGTTGGTTTTTTGAGACAGGGCCTCTGTATGTAGCCCCGGCTGGCCTTGAACTCACGGCAGTCCTCTGTGTCAGCCCTCCAAGGGCTGAGATTACAAATACATAGCTGGCTTTAATGCTCCCACGTTTGAATGCGACCTGACCTTAATGACTTTCTTGACCACTTGGCTGTAATGTTCTGAGGCTCATAAATCGAGATTATGGGACGCCTTGTGTCTTCTTCCCAGGCCCCTTGGGGTACCTGCTCCAGGGGTAGCCCAGAGGTCTGAGGCCCCTGAAGCTGCCATGTTTGGCATGGAAGAGCCCAAGCCAGCCAGTGGAAAGGCCACATAAAGCGATGAGTGTCTGACTGGCTGTCAGCCATCCAGTCCACATGCCCAGAGACAGAAGCGAAGACTTCAGACAACTCCAGCCCAAGCCACCACCTATGAACCCAACCCGGGCCCCTCCAGCTGGGCCCTACCAGTCCACAGAACTGTGAACCGTAATCAGGCATGTTTGGATTTTGTTTTCATTTTTGCAGCAGTGGGGATTGAACTCCAGGCATGCTTTACTACTAAGCTACAGCCCCAGCTCTTCATTTTATTTCTTTATTTCATTTTGAGTCAGGGTGTATGTTAAATTGCCTGGGCTGGCTTTGAAGTTGTGATCCTCCTGCCTCAACCTCCAAGTACCCGATATTACAGTTGTATGCTACTAGGCCCAGTAATAGAATTGGTTTAAAGTCACTAAATTTTGGAATCATTTATTATGTAACAATAGCTAACCAGAATATCCTCTTACTTAATCTTTTACCCACAGCAATTAAAAAAAAAATACATACAACCGGAAATTGAAGTTTGAGACCATTTTACACTGTTGAAAATTAATTCCGGAGCTGTCATGCAGCACTTCCGGGGTTCACTAATGGACAAGGTCCCTACAATACGCCCTAACAGTCCCTATCACACAACAAAGGTCACCTTTATTTATAGCATGACTGTGTAGCTTAGGAATTGAGGCATATTCAAAGGATCCCAGAACAAGACACATCTGGGTCACTCTGCAGTGTCTATACACTAATTTATAAATGACTGTGAATGCAACTTGGAAGAAAAAGACCTTCTGCCCTTCTGCCGAGTGTACAAAGGACTTTCCAAAGATTATCAAGACTAAAGCACATTCTTCATGATTATGATGATGGCATAGCTGAAATCATTTGAAGGTGTGATAATCGATTTACTGTACAAAATTCTCTGGGAAGAAACTAGAGTATTCCCACAAAAGAATCACAACATGAATTCCATCACAGCAGCCTTTGATGGGAAGTCATCCATAAATGTTTCAAAGTTGTTAAGCCTGTACGTGGGAACCAATATTGCCCTGTGGATCCAACTATCATATTACTTCATTTATACTTTTTATGAATCATGAAAACATTATGCTAAACAAAATACCATAAGCCACACACAAGAGAACAAATATTGCGTGATTTCATTTTTATCTGGTTCCTAGAATGGTCAAATTCATAAAGAAAGAAAGTTGGAATGGAGGTTACCAGGGGCTGGGGAAGAGAGTGGCAGAAAGGGTCCAGGGATTTGGGGAGTGGAGACGAAGGTCTCTGGAGGTGGTGGTCCGGTTGTGTGACAGGCACCATGGGTGTACTTATGCCACTGAAGTATGCATCTAAAGACAGCTAACGGGGCAGGCCTTATGCTGGACATATTTTACCTTAATTTAAAAAAACCTTTTGCTTTAAGAAAATAATAAACAATAAAAGAATTTGGGTGTTTTCTCAATCAGTTTCCCAGCAGGAAACAGATGGCCTTCCCAAACTGGTGTAGCTCCAGTAGAATCTACCTAAAGCACCCTTCACAAAGGATGGGATGGAGCCTAAGGAAGCCAGGAGGGAGGCGGAGTCAGGGCAGAGGAGCTGGGGAGGGTCAGCAGGGCCAGCAGGCTGGACCAGAGCTGCAGGGAGGGAGCCAAGGACAGATCTCCCCCTCCTCCCTCCTGCCACGGGCCACACCGGCCAAGCCAGCCAAAGCCATAGGCCCCACGGCAGCCCGCAGGGACATGTGCTGGAGCACACAGGCAGACCCCAGAGGAAGGCAAATGCCACCGTGTCCCATCTGAGCAGCATGCGCACAGCGGTGGCAGTCTCAACCTCCCTGACAGTCCAGTGCAGCCCACCCTTTCCTCAGACCCTCGCAGAGCAGCAGAGAGGCCAAAACAAGGAAAATACATGGGAAAGTACAGGGAAACACAGAGGAGATAGGCATGGGCCACAGGCTCTTTGCACAGACCTGAGACTTGCTGTGTGATTTGCATGTGTGAGAAGCCCATGAGGCTCACTGTGAGCTTGTGCCACGAGTACCACCTCCCCAGACCCGGACTCGGACCCTACACCCAAATTCCTTGAGGTTGGGACCCGGAGAACGAGCCCTGGAAGGACTGAGAACAGCAGTGGCCAGCCCTTTGCAACCTGTATTCCAGCCCTCTAGACTGGTTTCTTTCCTGCCTGGCCCAAAGATGAGGAGACCACAGAACCAGCAGAATGAAAATATCAGAACACACAGAAATGCACCCGGTGTGGTTTTGGTACTGCTGACCCTGGATCTTGTTTTGTCCTTGGGTTTCCAGTAAGAGTGGTTTCAATAGAGCGAAAGGCATTGTGAGAAATCCTTTTCACAGTTTAGTGATGACAGGGTTAATGCAGCCATGCCCCCTGTCGAGATCCGGTGTCAAGATCTGGGCTCATTGGCCTGGCACTCACCTCTCCTGCCTCTCCCAACTCAGCTATCCTTCCTCCTGGACTTAAAAATCTCATTGCATTAACATCAATCCTCCAGGTTAGACCACGAAAGCCGGGTCATGGTCTCTAGAAGCTCACTGCTGCTAGGCACATATGTCACCTGGCAGGAGGAGAAGAGTCCTGATTAGGAGGTAGGGGAAGGACAGCCATCTTCCGTAGTCCTCTTTCATTAGCACATTAGCATGAATGAGCTTATCAGATTAGCTAATTGTCACCTGGACACTTTGGACAGTGCAGAGATACTGGAGAGGCACATTTCCACCAAGAGCAGAGGGAAGAACACACAGCAGTGACAAAGCCCAGAAGGGCCTGGAGCATCCTGGAAGGTCAGGGTTCAATTAAAAAGACAGAGAATGCCTGTGACAGAGGATGTGACATAGGCGAGACAGTTCTGAGTGAGAAGGTGCTGGAAGGAACTTCCCCATTTCCAGCTTTGCACTGGAGCACCTGATTCCTGCTGGAGGGGTGACAGGCAGACAAAGCAGCCAGCACCAGCGGACACCTCAACTCTGGCTTCATGACACGTATTGTCAAGTCGTGGTGAGGCATAAAACGGTAATCTGCAACCCTCTCTTGCAAATACCTAAAATAGCTAAATAACCGCACACCAATAGGTTTAACACATGGAAGGGAGGGAAGGAGAGAGGTAGGAAGGGAGGGAGGGGAATGAAAGGGAAGGCGGTGTGAGTGACATCTGTACTACACAAGCCTGACTTTCAACCCCAAACAGAAGCAAAAGATTTTGAGCTACTGTCAAGCAAGGAGTTGAAGCAAATATGCTGAAATACAGCCAAGATTCTGCCCTCCAGGGAGAGTGGAAAGGACTGGGAGAAAAGACCTACCCAGTAACTCTGACAAGCAATGTGGACATTTCTCTAAGTCTTCCTCAGCTCTAGGTGGGAAAATAATCTCCTATGGATTTCATACCACATAGTCAGGGAAACCCATAGATGTAGAATGCAACACAAACTGTCATTTCAAGGGCTGGAGGTGTGGCTCTGTGGTAGAGCACATGCTGGTTGAGTGCCTGGCGCTGTCTAAAAAAAAAGTCCCAGGCCAATGGTAGCCCCACTTTGCAGTGACCCTCAACAACCCAAGGAGACCACTCTAGTGCTATAAAAGCATTAGCTGTG
>PVJX010005261.1:0-86910 GCA_004027295.1 Dolichotis patagonum | reverse complement strand
GTTCAAAGTGATCTTAGCTTGCTTTGCCTTGTTTAAGTTCAACACACATGAAGGTATGGACAGCTGTTTTGAGGAGAATGAGAGACACTATGACAGCCATTCTTGGCTTCCCTAATGTCTGGTCTTGAAGACCTGTAATGCCCTCCTTGTCCTGCTCAGATCAATTCCATACTAGGTTGTTTCATGTGAATTCCCTATATGTGACAATATGGACAACTATTTGGAAGAAAACAAGAGTCAATATCATAGAGAGTGAATATCTCTGATTGTCTAGTTTTGAAATTTATGTCTCTTACATTGCTTTCTTGTGATCTGCTTTGCTCTGTTTTGTCGTGTTTAATTTTACTCTTTTGATATAATTGCATGTATATTTGAGTGGGTAAGATGGACCATATTGCTGTTTTTGTCAGATCATGGAGCAGAACCGTTAGCAGTCTCACTGTTTGAATGTCTACTTTACATGTTTTAACTTTGTAATTTGAACAACTATTTCCAAGAAGTCAGTATGTAATTTGTCAAGTAATAATTTCTTAGGTTTTTTTGTTGTTGTTCTTTTCCTTTTTTCCTTGGAATACTGTATTGTCGCTACCCTTTATTCTACTTTGTTTTGGTTTGTTTTGTTTTTTTCTCTTTAAATAACATTATAAAAAAAAAAAGAAAATAAGATCAGCAAAATGTTGATAATGTTGACACTGGATAATGAGCCCAGAGGAGTTCATCATAGTAGCTGGTGTTAGCAAGTGAGGTACAAAAACAACTTAATATTTGTATTGTTTGATTGACTTTGCAGGCCTATAGCCTAAAGTCTGAGCATCTATTAAGAAGGTAGTAATATGCACTATAGCAAATATGGGTGATTTCCTTCTGTCTTGTTTTTGAAATCCAATATTGTTTTGTTTCATTTTATTGTTTTTGTTTTATTCAATGTTATGTTTTGATTGGTTTTATTGTTTTGTTTGATTTTATTATGTCTGATGGTATAGGCAGCAATTTTGAAGATAACAAGATTATGGTATTACAACAACGGCAATATGGTAGCCATTTTTGATTTCCTATTATCATGTTTTGAAGTCTTGTATCACTTACACTGTTTTGTTTTGCTGGCTTTAGTCTGTTTTATTTTGTTTGGTTTTATTCTCTTTAAAATAAAATTTAAAAAAAATCACACAGGAAAATATTTGTGTGTATGAACAAGGTCTAATTTGTGTTAATGAACAAGGCCTAATAATGGAACAACCTTGGCATAATGCTGCCAATTAACCAAATGTATCTTAAAATACTAAAAACAAAATAAAACAAAACAAAAAGCCCCACTCCAGAAACCCTCCATGATCTTCAGAAAGACACCTCCAAATCCATGGTGCTTATGCTAGATTTCCTTTGAATACTGTCAAGGTCGCCTGGGAAACAAAGGAACCCTCTGGCCTCAGCCATAATGGTCTGTGTCACCTTCCCCTATACAAATCAAATCAGAAACTCTATTCTATCTCATTCAAATTCTAGATGAGATCGAAAATGAGAAAAGACACATTCTCAGACCAGTAAACTAGATTTGTTAACTAAAGTTTATAACTAAGCCATTTTAAAGAACTTGTATAGAACAGCACGCACTGTTTGAAAGAGATCCCTGCATGCCTCAGGGTTCTTGGCAGTTAAGACCCAGAACCATTTTCCCATTTCAGGTCTGTTCCCTAGGGCACCAAGAAATTTTGCTCCTTCAAATCCTGTGCCCTCTTTCCATACTACTGTTATATTCTGTCCTACCTACCTTGGATTTCTTTCCTTAAAGACCAGTACTAAATAATACATAGGTTCCCACACCATCCCCATCCTCTCCTATCTTAGAAACTTAAAGAGTGTTTGTTTGTTGTTTGAGACAAGGTCTTACTATGCTGCCCAGGCTGGTCTCCAATTCCAGGGCTCAAGGGATCCTCCCACTTCAGCCTTCCAAGTAGCTGCAACCAAGATGACTACAGTGCCTGGCTACTCAGTTCTTAAAATCTACATGAGTCTTTTCTTTACCTCGATATATACAGATATAAGAAAGCAGACCTCACCTACTCACCTATGTGCTCCTGCAGTTATCCTTCCTCTTTCCTATGTCATCAACTTACATTTTATAAGAATTATCAGTTGACAAACATACATCTCCCTTTAACAAAACTACCACCACAACTGAAATTAACAGCAAAACATAACAAAAATAATATCCCTGCCCCACAGCAAAATCCTGATGTGAATGTTGGTGCCTGAAGCCCTCATTTCCTTCCATTTTCTTTTCAGCCTGTTCTCATCAGGTCTAGGTTCCCACCACCCCAGGGAGATCCCCTGTCTATACATTCTTGTCAGCGTCCTTCTATTCATGTGGTCTTCATATCTTGCTTTTGGAAACATTTCTCTCCAGGGCTCTAGGCAGCTGCTTATATCTCAGTCCTTTCAAATGGCTTCTCCATTCTCTCTTGAGTTCTCTATGATGGAGTGTCCAAGGCTGGATCCTTGGAGGGCTTCTCCTGCTGTTCTTTAAGTCAGTGTATCTGGGTTCCTAACTTTAAATGCCATCAGCCCCTGGTGAGCCCTAAGCTTCAGTCGCCACCATGAACTCCCTCCTGGATGTCAAGTAGGCATCTTGAACCAACACAATCAGAACAGTCTCTCTGCGAGGGTGTCCCAAGTTACAACGTGACAGCTTATTGTAACGAGGCTCACTGTCCATCTCACAACACTTGAACTTAAGCTTCCTGAGGGCAAGTGTGTTTGTGATCTTGTTTCTTGTTGCATCTCTTGTGTCCAGATTGATATCTGTTTTTTTTTAAAAAAGCCTGTGATCAATAAATGTTTAATGAATTGAGAATAGTGATATAAGGAAAGTGAAAATAAACACAAGAAACTTGCAAATATCAAACCCCTATAAAAATGATTTCTTAATAGTTCTTAAAAGTAGAAGACTAAGGGCCGGGGATATAGCTCAGCAGCAGCACAAGCACCTGCCTGGCAAGTGTGAGGTCATGTGAACATTCAATCCTCAGTACGGGCACCACCCCCCACAACCAAAAGTAGACTATAAATCCCTGATCAGGGTATTTACTGTTATTTGGTGTGTGGGCTCTTTGCAGAGGTGGGCAATCTGTCCCACGTAAGATCGAGTCCTTTTCCTGAAGCACAGGGTGGGCTGAATATCGTCTTACCCATGCAGGGCAGTTTCGCTGCACCCGGGTTCTCTGTCCTTAGTGCTGATGCAGCTATAGGAGGTCAAGGTATCGGGATCATCTGTCTAAGATTTGCTTTATTTTTTCTTTTAAGGCTTCCTATTTTAATTGCTTTATTATACATGTTATAAATTATCTCAAAGCATTTTTAAACACATACAGCATAAGTAGCAATAAAATCTGAAGCACAGTATCATCCCTGCGTGTCAGCCGGGACAGAGTACACAGGGGCCATCCGACACAGGGGTTAAATGTTTGGTCGTATAATTCCAACCATCTCATTGAACTACTACTAGATATTTAAGGACACACATTTGCTCACTATTACTTTCATCCCTCTTGTACAGAATAACAATCTGTGGCTCAGAAAGAGATTTAGACAAGATTTTGCTGAAGTGAAGTGGTGAGCCCCACATGAACTCAGATCCCTCCTGACATCATTTTAAATCATCACCTCAGGCTGCTCCTGACAATGTGTACTTTCTAATATCCTAGAGAGAACTGATATATTTGGTCATTGTTATGGTTTGTGTTCCTGTGGCCCCACCCCAAGCCTCAGGCAATCATGGACGTGACCAAATCTAGCACTTGTGATTGGTTCACTGTCTAGCGCTCAGATTGGTGGTATGAGTGCTACACCCACCTAGGGGGCGCCAGCACACGATGTAGGTGGGAAGAAGGTGATTTTCTTTCTTGCCCGGTTTGAGCTTGCTGTTTGCTGTAGGCGTGCTCTGCCACTCTGCCGCCTGGAGCCAAGTGAATATGGACTGACACCTCCAACCTATAAGAAATAAACCTTTGCTTCCTTAACTTTGGACATCAGGTATTTTGTCTCAGCAATGAGAGAAAAGTAACTAAGACAGTTGTAAACTGGAGAACTGATATATCTGGCTGTAAACTGGGCTATGCCCATCGAGTACCCATTGGCTGGGTTTTAGAATAACAAGCAGGCAATTAAGGGTAACTGATGATAGCCTCAACTATACTGTGCTGCAGATGGCCACAGTAATGTTCCCTCAAAGTGATGAAAAGCCTGCTGTGGTGACGTGATTGGATGTGGAGGTCATCTTATCTTTGTAGGGCAGGGTTGGGCAAGGACAGCCACAGGATGCAGTGGTCCTTAAGAAGAGCTCCATCAGACTCAGCAAAAACTGCAGAAAGACATCAGGCATTCTTAGCTCTCTATTTCAAATGCTGAAGAAGCTTGGTATTGATTTTTAAATATGTGGTTGTAAAAAACATTGGTTTCCAAATTTCATCTTAGAGGCTATGTATGAAAAGCAATTAATTTAATTTTGGAACAGTTGGTAGAGAATTCTTCTTTCTGCCTATAGATGACTGAACTAATTACTTCTTAAAGCTATTTTTAGTAGAAATAAAATTAGCACAGTTTAATGAAACAAAAAATGAAGCCTGAATCTGTTTTTCCAAATTCCTGTATTAAGAATACATGCATACTGATAAGCTAAAAATGAAATCACATTGTTTGGATACAATTTAAGAGAGAAAAGAGTGAAAACTGAAATATAAGAAAAAAGAGGAGAAAAACATTTGTAAATTTTACACATATTATTACATGCTACAAATTAAATAGTGTACGCTTGATATAAAAGTGGGCAGAGAAAATAAGAGGACAGAAATAAGATAGAATAGAGCTGAAACAGGTCTAGGGTAGAAAATCACAAGACAATGAAGATAGAAGAATGCAGGAGTCCTCCTGGAAAACACTGCAAGTCCTTTATGGAAGGAATAAATTTAATTAAAAAGAATTATGAAGAATTATGAAGAAAACCACACAGACCAAAAAAAAGTTTTATTAATACATAAACCAGGTATATAATTATCTTCTTGGACATGATAAGAAATCTGAGGCTACTGAATATTTGATTTGGTCCATCAAAACCTATTTTAGGCAACACAGTAGAGGAAATAGGATCAAGTGTGATTGTATTTTTTTAAATTCCTTACTTCTCTCCTCCCTTCCAACTCTTGGTCCCCTTCCCATTTGCAAAATAAGTGAACTAAGACACACAAGCTTAAATATGGCAAATTTTTAATCTAAGAAATGAAGAAATATATATACAAATAAAGAGCAAAATGGAAAACAGATAGACAGTAAGGGGATCCTTTTCAAATGGGTGGGGGAACAAGAGATAAAAGGAGGAGAGAGTGAGGGAAGGGAAACACATAAAAAAAAGAACTGAAGGGGGAGTGAGGATAACTTTATACAAGAGTAAAAACAGTACAGATAAGGTTAATATTTTAAACAAAAGAGATGTGTTGTGGTGTAAATGTTACAACGTTCAGTCTTTTAGGGCAAGATTTTTAACTTAAACTCTGACACTGTTCCACAAATTACACTGAACCTCACATAGATTAAAGCATTAAAAGTTAAATATTAAACCATAAAGCTGATAGAAATGAGCATTAAATCTTTACAGTTTGGACAAGGCTAAAGGGAAACTGCTTAAAAACCACTAAAGAGAATCTCATAGGAAACAATCAGTAAATTTAAAAACGAACACTCCAAACCTCAGTATCTCAAAAGTAAAACTAGAACAGGCAAACAACTAAAGAAGACTCATACCAAAGAATTAAGAAAAAACAATAATTCTTTAGCACATAGAAGCAGTAGAAACACCAAAATCTAATACATTGCAAAATTTTAAAAACTATAAATTATTCCTTAAAATACATGATTAATTTATACACTGGTAATTCCACAAATTAATGAAAATGACAAGTTTCTGATATTTACTGCTTTTTCCTGGATTACTATTATATGCCAAGCTCTGTGCTAGGACAAAATGAGTAAGATGAACTTTGCCACTGCCCACAGAAACCTTTTAATTTATACCAAAATACTACCATTTACCTATCAAATAAGCTGCTTTAAAAAAAACTACAAAGCTTAACACTTGCCAAGTGAGCCACAGAACCAACTGACCATGGACTGAACCTCTCCACTGTGAGACTAGCCTCTCCTCCTGGAAGTCATTCATCTCAGGTATTTTATCACATTGGTGGAAAAGTTGACTAACATATGGGGGCTTGATGATGAAATGGGAAATTTTTTCTTTTATCAATGGGAGTACAAATTGGCTTAGAAAAGCAATATAGCTTTCTGTAGGGTCTTTTAAAGAAGTTTTATACCATTTGGTATAGTTAATTCTAATTTGGGAAAGCTATACTTAAAAAATCATAAATACATTTAATAAATATACGCAAACAGCACTGAAATATTAACACAATAGCTAACACTGACTCACTAATCTGTGTTAGGTACTAGTTCAAGTGTTTCACACGTAAGAATTCGGTTAGTCCTCACATCAGCACCCTTAAGCAGGTATGTTTTTAACCTCATTTACTACATAATACTGTGGCCCAGGGAACATAACTCATTTGCCTAAGGTTAGTCAGATAAAATGTACACAGCCAGTGTTAAATCTATACACAGGAAAATAGTACACATATAAAACCTGTGCTTGGCCCTAAAAACAAAATGCAAAGCTTCTAATTTCAATGATTTGCAAAGTTTCACTTGAAACTCGTACGCGATTCTACTTAATAGTTTCTCTTTTGGGTCTTCTTTAATAATTAATGTTATAGTTTTAGATTTCAATAAAATTTCTTAGAAATGCAGTTTTTAAAAAATTAAGAGTGCCCAGTCCAAGCACAGAAAAAAACAGACTTTTTAGTTTGTGAATTGACAGAATGAGTAGAGAAAAGTCCCTCTCCAAAAGCAGTTAGAGCAGAGGACCAAGACGTCAGCCCTTGGAAGAGCCCGTGCTGAATGCCCTTTAACTACCTTACTTCATTATGTGCTGCTATAACGAATACTGAGTAACTTAATCAGAGGAGAAATTTATTCCTTACGTTCTAGGTGGCAGGTCCAAGGGCACGGCACTGGCATCCAGTGGGGGCCTCTGGCTGTGTTCTACCATGGTGGATGGGTCACAGGCAGACTGGGTCTCTTCTCTTGTTACGAAGCAATTCTTCCCACCATGTGGGCTCTGTAGTCTCATGGTCTCATCTAACACTAATTACTTCCAAAGGCCCCACTCCAAGTACCATCAAAATACAAATTTGGGAATAAAGTTTTCAACAGATGAATTTCTGGGGGACACAGTCAAACCAAAGCCACAACGCTGAGCTCTACGCAGTTCATTACAGGAGTGTAAATCACAGATTGCTAGCACAGTGAGGCAGAGAAGCGGCCCACTTCGGGCCTCAGGTCCCTCCCTGTTCCTCCCTTTGTTGGAAGGCAGCAGTTTGTGTTCTCCCTCCTCGATTACGGGCTGCACTTTGATGTGATAATGAAGCAGTTTCACAGCTCCCTCACCCGCAGCGCTCCTTCTCCTTCTCCTCCTCCATCCCCTTCCCTAACCTGCCTGCATTCTTCTCCCCTCTTCCCCTTGGCTGACTGAGGCTTGACCCAGTGGTCAAAGTTGAAAACCTGTCACCTTAAGTAACTGTCTTTGTTTAGCTCACCTTCTTCCCACCTTAAGATCTATGAAACTTTCTCTAACTCTATGCCTGGTGCTCAGATTTTCAGGGCACGAATGCCTCTGAGCCAGGCTAGTCAAACAAAGGATCTGGTTTTCTCTACCTCTTCGAGGGCCTGCTTGGTTTCTTGTGCCACCTGAAGCTTTGTGTTACCCTGTTTTCCACAACAGAGAACTGACCAACTTGAAGGTCATCTCAGATGTGCAACGGAACAAAGAAGTAAGAACCCAGCATGGAGATTTCAATGAGGAAGATTTCCTTTAGGCTGGAAAGCCAGGCAGTATTTGCCTCAGTGTCTCACAAGGAGTGCTCATTAAGCCGTGGTCCTGGAAGACACCTGCCAGGTGTTGTCTGCTCTGACTCTGGCAACTTCCCTGCGAGGAACAGTCCAGGGGGAAAGAAGTGCTTTCTACTGTTAGAGCGAACCGTATATTCACTTGATTCTTCTAAGCAGTATAATATAGGTAGCTACTGTCTCACATGTGCTGTTTGCATCGAAGTTTGGCTTAGCTGGACCATCATCTTGAAGGAGATGTTTTGCTGCAAGTTAAAATTCAGCAGTTTCCATTTTTCTTTGCCCCAGAGACAGGAAAATCATGGTTACATATGACTCTCTGCACGTACACATCGAAAGCATTTGCCAACTCAATAGTATTTCTCTCAATCTGAAGCTTAACAGTGGATTTGTCCATCACAATAAGAGGGGTAATGACTCTGTCTGACCTTGGGGTGACTCACTGCCCTTCTGCTGACGAGCCCCAGGCAGAAAGTATAACACGAAATAAATGAATGGGTGAGTACACCGCTGTGAGCTAGCACCACCAACTCTACTCTTCCGAATCCTGTCCATTTCAAACATATCTTCTCTTTGTCCTAAGAGCAAGTGCCCCGTGTACACTGGCGTACAATTAAAAAATGAGGAATAGCCAGAGCTAAGCATTTATTATTTTAATTTCTTTTCTCACTTTCTTATTCGTACAGAATATGCATTTCCAATGGAAGTGCCAGTAACTGTAACTTCCACGGTAGGCTGAATGAGAGTCCCCAGAGATTCCCAGGTCCTAATCCCTGAGACCTGTGAATGTTACTTTACGTGGTAACAGATACTTTGGAGATCGATTAAACTAGGGAATTTAATTTGATGGAGCGGTTATCTTGGATTCTCTGGTAGACTCCAAGTGTAATTACAGTGTCTTCCTAAGAAGGAGACAGATGGAAACCTGACACAAAACCAAGATGCCATGCTGCTTTGAAAGGCAGAGGCAGAGTCCAGAACCAGTGGATTGGGGGCATAGCTCAGGGGTAGAGCATTTGACTGCAGAACCAGTGGATACAAAAAAGCCAGCTCCAGAAACTGGGAAGATGTATCTACTTTCCAGCACATCCCACTGAGGTCTGGCCCTGCCAGATTCCCACTGTAACTCAGCAGACTGCAGACTTTTGGCCTCAGGAACTTAAAATTGGTGGTGCTATTTTAAGCTGTAGTCCTTTGCTACAGCTGCTATACAAAACGTTATATATAATACAGGGGGGTAAAGATTGGTCACTGGGGAAGCAAAAATTCCTTAAATACTACAATGATGGTGGTTTTCTCACATTTAAGCTAGCAGTTCAGTATTTAATTCTGTGACAGTTGGGAAAAATTAGGGGGGAAATGTCCTAAAAGGAGATACGAGCCTAGCTTAGTGTTGAATGCCTATAATCCCAGCACCTGAGAGTCCATAGCAGGAAATTGTTAGCTTAGTCCTAGCCTGGGCAACTTTGTGACACCCTGGCTCAATTAAAAAAAATATGATAATGAAAAACATACTTCAGCAGCACATATACTAAAATGAAAACAAAAATTGTGAAACATTCCATTGGGAAGCATAGCCAATGAAAACTTGATTTAAATGTGATATAACATTTTTACTATTTTCAAGGCCCTGTTTCATTATCATTAATTGCTGAGGACCCAAAGTGACTTGCTGTCTGACAGGCTCTTGTATTTTCTTTGTTTTAATTACTGAGTTAGCTATCCAGAAAAAGCCTGTTGGCCAGCTCTGTTTATAGGTAGCAAAGTACCTCATTTTCAGACACTCTCTTGCACATACTAGTTAAGACACAAGAATAATTTTGCTTGTAAGTATTGTTTTTTATTAATAAGCACATTTAAAAACAATTATAATGTGGTTGCAAGTCCCTGTAAACCCAGTACTTGGGAGGCTGAGGCAGGAGGACTGCACGGAGTTTGTGCCAGCCTAGCTACATAGTGAATTCAAGGCCAGCTTGAACTACACAGCAAGTCCCTGCCTCAAAAAACAAAACAAAACCAACTACAGGACTCTATTGTATACCAACAGACTTAGGTGTCATGAAATCCATTTTAATACTCTAGGTATCTATAATCTGGTCAGGCTCTGAAGTTTTTGTATACCTTAAGAACCTCAGATGTTTAGCTACAATTCTGCTTTTTGACAAACTGTTTTAGTGAAACCAAAGCTCTATCAAATAATTATTTTCAAATAGTTTCATACTAATGAACGAGTGATGATCTGGATGCCAGCTCAGTAGGTAACTGTTATGGTTTGTGTTTGGTTGTCTCCACGAAGTCTCATGGAGTCATGGGGGGCAGGCCTTTCAAAGACGGCTGAGTCTAGAGTTTGTGAATGACTCATGGTCCAATGCTGGGATATAGGTGTGAGTGCTACACCCAAGTGGGTGTGGCCTGCATACAATATAAGGGACAGAAAGAATCTTCTCTACATGCTTTTCTCTTTTTTACCATTTTTGCTCTTGTCCTTGTGGCCGCCATGAACCACTGCCACTTATCACACCACCCTGCCTTGGAGCCAGCTGAGTATGGACTGAAAACTCCAAAAACTGTGAGCTAAATAAACCTTTCCTTCCCTCATTTTGAGTGTGAGGTATTTTGTCTCAGCAATGAGAAAACAGTAGCCCAACAGTAATCAATGTGTAGCCTTGCTTGTTGACACACAGTGCATAATTCAAATAGAAGGTAAAGTTTGGGTCTGCTATACACCCAGGACAATTCAGTCTATCTTTGTTGGCTAATCATTAGTTTGAGATCTATAATATATAAATATAAATATGAGATTATGGAAATGCAGTCTGTATTATCTTCCTATAATAACTTCAAAATGCTACACATATTTTTAATAAATATCAAATGATATCCTTTGTTTTTTATTATGGCACTGAGCTCACACATTATGCTCAACTGTAAGTTTCCTATAACCTTCCAAAAATTAAGTCCTGAGTGGGTTCGGGTATCCTTGATTGTTAGATTAAGTTGTACACTCCCTTAGAAGAATTAAATGCCTGAACAGAATCTTAATCAGGCTAGACCTGCCAACTAGGATGTTCTCTGGAAATAAGAGGTCAGGATGTTAAAAAAAAAAAAAAGTTAAAAACTGCCCAGTAAGCATTTCAGCTGAAATGCTGACTTCTTCTCCTTCTGCCCAGGCTGCATAGGGAACAAAATCTGAGCTTGGGGTGGGAGAAGAAGCCTGAAACCAGATCAAGCTATTTTTATTCAAGAATCAATGTGTGCAAAAGGGATTGTGCACAGATCCTTATTCTTACGTTCCAGGAGGAAGAAATAGCCTATTCATAAGATGGACAAGGGAAAGGAGAGCAGAATGGAAGGGAAAAGAAGGAAGAGGAAGGACAGAAATGCTAAGTATGCACAAGGCTAATTCTAGATTTTAAAAAGTAGGCCGCCTCGTGCTATTTATTATTATTTGCAAATGGTCAATGATAACCGATATAAACTTAATGACCTTGAAAAAATAGACTACATAAGACTACTTTAAAAACATGTTTCTAAACTTATGCCACCCTACAAGCTGTCCTGAGCCACGCTCTTGAGCCATTTCTAATGTTAGCCTGACCTTTCCTGCAGTTTCTCACTTAATTACCCATTTGGCATAGGTTTTAATGACTGGTTGCTACACAGAAAATGGATGTAGCTATTGTATCAGGTCACAAATGCATGCCCTTTCTCACTGTCTAATGCAGAAATAAAACAGTCACAGCACTATGCTGTGTCCAAATGATGTCCAATATTTGAACGTCATGAATATTTAAAATGCTTAAATTTTGAAGTTCTCTCCCAAATATTTGGGATCATGGAGACAGTCTTTATTCCCTCCCTATAATAACCTCAAAAATGGTACACATGTTTTGGAATAAATATCAAATGGCATCTCTTTGAGAACTATTAAATAGCTACTATATTATTTCTCACTGACAAATATGTGTTCTTCAAAAACAATGGAAAAATATTTCCTAGTGTTACATAGAGAAACTCCGCACAACAGCGTCTACATTTTCCCACCAGTCGATATTCACTGACTGTCTGAGCAGATGGGATTACAATAGGCATTGCAAAGATCTGACAGACTCATATAATGCATACCTCCCCTTCCTTTAATGGAAACTGGACTCTCCCTTGGGGACACTGCTTCCCGTGCATCACTCTCAAAGTGCTGATTTTTCTATTCCCACAGCCCCTTAACACTGGGCCTGGAGGTGGGATTCTTGCCCCTTTCACTGTGTGTGGTTCCTCTCAGAGCATTAACCCTCCTTTCTCCCTAAGAATTCTCCTGTCATTAGATTACATTGTCCCTATCTGGTATCAGTACTGTTACCTGCTAAACACGACCTCATTCCCCTTCATTTCTCTTGGACTATAGCTCCTGGCTCGCTGCCATCATCTCCAAAATGCCTACCTTAATTCAAAATGGCATTCTCTTTACAGATACTGCTACCTGGATCTTAAATGTTCCCCCACCCTGCCAAGGTTAAAGGTTTAGTCCCCAGCTTGGCGACACTGAGAGGTGGCAGGAGGTTTATGTCAGTGGGGTAAGCCCTCAAAGGAGACGATGGAAGCCCAGTCTCTTCTTTCTTTATGTTTTACTCCTTGGCTATGAGGAGAACAGCTTTGCTCTGCTATGCTCTCCTGCCATGATGTGCTACCTGCCCTGCTCCCACATTCACATCGGCTCAGCTGTAGTGAGGGCTGCACGGCGAATGTGATTTCTCCCTCTCAGGGGTGCTCCTAGCATCCACTGTAACATCTTCACTATACAGTGAGCCGAACAAGTCTTCTATAGACCTCTAGTGTTTTGTTACAGCAATGAAAACCAGACTAGTACACTATGGCAAATGACAATTTTAAGAGAATGAAAAAGTTGCATACTGTGAGGAAACATTTGTAAATCATGTATCTGACAAAGGACTTACATGCAAAATACATGAAGAATTTTCAACATTTACCTAAGATACAAACAAATTAAAGATGGGTAAGACTCTTAAATAGACACCTTACCAATATCTGTTAGAAAAGCTGTAATAAAAAATACTGACAATACCAAGTGTTGGAAAGGATGAAAGGTAACAGAAATTCTTGCATGGTGCTAGAGGGAATGCAAAATGGTCGAGCCACTATGGACAAATTAAACATACACTTCCCATGTGACTCAGCATCCCCAGTCGCCTAGTGTTTCTCCTAGAGAAATTAACATTTATATTCAGACAAAACATAAATAGACAAGAATGTGTATAGCAGTTCTAGTCATATCCACCAAAATCTGAAAATAACCCTAATGTTCTTCAACAGGTAACTCAAACAGACAAACCGCAGTATACCCATGCAGTGGAATAATACTCAGCAATGAAAGGAGCAATCTTGATATATAACAACTTGAGTGATTCTAAAAGGCATTGTGCTGAAGGACCCAATCAAAAGGTTGTATACTGTATGATTTTCACGAGTTCCATTTTGTGAGCTCCACTTTTGTGGATAAAGTTGCAGTGATAGAAAATAGATAACTGACTATCAAAAGCACTCAACTTACATCTGCCTTATCTGAGGCACTTTGGGTGTTGAATATATGACTGTAAAGATGAAAAGCCAAAAATATTAAAACCACAGGATAAATGCATATGGAGAAACTACGTAGATGCAATGGTTCTTATTTTCAAGGATTTCCAACAAAGGCAAAGACAGTGAACAGTGTCGTATTTTCAAAACATATACATTTTAAAGACACATCGTATGTTAGTTTAGAAGGGTAACCAGGACACAGGGTATTGTGAAACCAGGTCACACAAGGAAGTACAAATCAATCTAGAAAAAAAAAGGAGCTCTTTCCAAATATTTAAAGTTGTTGGGAATGGGCTAAAATTGTCAAGCGAAACAAGCAACTTAAAAAAAAAATACCTATAAATCCAGAGGCTAGAAGTATGGCCAGCTAGTGAAAAGTAGAGTGCATCAAATTTTTGTTAAATAAACAAGCAGTTTAATGATTAGAATTGCCAAGCGACAGGCTAGGCAGATTCGGAAGGGAGGTGGGAGATACAGAGTGAACAGCAGTTTAGCACCTTTATTATACCAGTTATTTTACACAGAACCTGTAAGTTAGAACTGTCACCTCCATGTTGGCAATAAGGAAACTGAACAAAGACAAGACTATGACTTAGTCAAGTGTCCCCAAGGGCCCATGTGTTAAAGTCTGGTCTCCAGATGTGCACTGGTGGAAGGCAGTAGAGGGGGTTCTTAATGGGAGATCTTGTGGTCACTGCAGGTGTGTCCTGGAAGGGGAGAGTAGAGCCCCAGACCCTTCTTCTGCTGTTCTATTTTTGGGTCATGGCCATAGGGACATTGTTCTGCTATTCATTCCCTGCCATAATGTGCTGTCTTGAAAAAAAAAAAAAACTATAAGGCCACTTGATCATGAAACTTCCAAAACTGTGAACCAAAATAAACTTTTTCTCAGTTGAGTAGCTCAGATGTTTGTTACAGAAACCTGACTAACACAGAAAGGTATGTAACTCATCCAGTAGTTCATAACTGCTAAGTGGCACAGCTGAAACTCAAACCCAAGAATAGTTAACCCTAATTCAATTCAACTCAATAAATATTATTTTTAATATGTCTACTTTTGGTCAGGCACATGCCAAATGCAGGAAATATCAAGATAAACAAGAGATTGAATTTAGTCTCTTTCTTGACAGAAACTCGGTTTATCTTTTCCATACTGCTAGAGTCGTCACAGATACATGACTATTTGAAGTCTTTAACAAAAATCACGGAGATGCCCTCCCACCCTAAGGTTTTATGAATATGGATTCTTTATGGTAGAAGAGACATATCCTTAACATAGTAATATGATAGATTTCTGGAACTTGAGTCACAGGTGTAGTATGAAATTTGACTGTGTAATACAGAAACAGAAAAACTAGCCTTTCACACATGATAAAAATTATATTAACTAAGCAGTTTTTAAAATATAAAACCATCACATCCTACTAAAATGTGTGCCACCACGCTCAGCTAATCTTTTCCTTTGTTTTTGTTTTTTTATAGGGACTCACAGCTAAAAGTCTGCCTTGAATCTCAGAGAAGGCTTTGGACTTGGGACTTTTAGCAATCTGGCACTGTTAGTATTTTGACGACTCTTAGACGCGGAGTAAATGCATTTTACATAAAAGAGTGGACATGAGATGTTTGGGAGCCTCCTTCCCCCATCATGGCATGAGTAGCTTTCCTCTGCAGCAGGCCCTTCCACTGAGTCATTTTCGCATGTAAGGCACCAGCCAAGGAGTGAAAATTCTGAAACCCTGAACTAAAATAAACAAACCTTTTCTCCTTTAAATCGGGGGTGGCAAATATTTTGTCCCAGTGATGAGAAGGTGATTAAGGTAGGCTCCTTGAAATATTTTCTCTTTTCTTTCACTGTCTTACTTCACTTCTAAACTACCCCTCTTTGCGTGTGTGTGCATGCATGTGCGTGTCTGTATGTTTTGAGACAGGATCTCACTATGCAGTTAAGACTGGCCTTGAACTTACTACATAGCCCAGGCTGGTGTTGAACTCATGCTGATCGTGCTATCTCAGCCCTACCGAGAGCTGGGACTACAGGTGTGCACCACACCTTGCTTTGCTACCCCTCATTCTTAATCTACTTCTGCTGGTCATCATAAACCTACTCATTAGAAGCTGTATTCAAATACGGCATATGAGGCCAAGATGTTCTGTTAATCACCACTGTCTTGATTCACACAGAAAACATCTTTGTATTTCCAGCCCTGTCTTAAATCTTGGTTGCCCTTTCCTCAGCAACAACCACCAGAAGTGAGATGTCCAGTTTTCAGGGGACCCAGCCAAGTGGCCATCAAAACAACTTAACTCACTGGTCATAGTTCTTCTCAATTGTCCAGGATATGTGTGCATACATTCTTCGGTTGCTGGTGTCATTCATGGCTCTCTCTGCCAGCTTGTACAGAAACTTGGTCATGGTGGCTGAGGCTGCCCACTTGTGGATACTCCAGATGGTGGGGCAAGGGCACTGCATGACCTCTGATCTACTACAAAGGATGCCAATCTCACAGGGAAGCCTGGCGTTGGAGGAGTGAATGGCCACCCCTTAGAGCAGGAAGATCTGGTGACCCAAAGGGCCAGAAAACAATGAGAAAACCCATCACACAAAGATGCACCAAATAAAACACTGGAGAGCAGCTCTATTTTATACAAGGATTTTTCATGGAAGGAAATAAGCATAGGATCCTGAAAACCATCTCATGCTCTTCTCCAAACCCCGCACTGACGCCCAAAGATCAGTTCTTTTGCATTCAGCAGTCACACTGCTGTATTTGGACAAGCCCAAAGATAATGAAATGAGTAAAGCAGAGACTGTACTGTCAAAATTCGTTAAGTTCATTATAGCACAGATAGGTGAAAATGTACTTTACTACATTTCAATAAAGTTTGGACAACTCTCACAATAATGGAAACCTATTTGTTATATGTCACTGATTTCAAGGGAAGGGAACCACTCATTATTTAGAAGGGACTGCTTCTCTTATATTTTGGAATATTAAGCCATTTATTCATCTTACATTTCTCTATTACTAAAATATTCAATTAACGAGCCCAACTGATTGCAGCGCTGGCAGCTGTCAGTCACTGTTGCATTGATGCGGGTGTTGAAAGACATCTGCACTTCTTACACAGCTTTCATAAATTATTAAAATACCACACTGTATTAAAATACCACACTGAACCCTATTAATATGCACAATGAATACAAGTTAGTAACAAATCAAATACATTATAAAAATGAAGGAAACATTTTAACATGAAGTTTCTCATACAGTTCTAAAAGGGGCAGAGAGACACAGGGACTTTAGTTATCTATCTTTCAACACCATTCCTCTACTAAAAAAGGATTCCACCTGTCTGAAAATGACATAGCCCCTGATGCAGCTTTGGAAAAACTGATGAGAAGTGGTTTGGTATGGAGATCCCCTGACTCTTATGATCTGGATCAAAAATGTCTCCCCAAAGGCTCATGTGTTCAGAGGTGAGGCTTTTGGAAGGTGATTGGATTATGTGATGCTAATCCCATTAACGGAGTGATCCACTGGTGAATTCATAGCGGAACATGCTATTAGGAGGTAGGGCCTGACTGGAGATCTCAGGTCCATGCGGTGCAACCTGGAAGAGTATATCCTGTCCACAGCCCCTTCCATCTCTCTCTGGCTTTTTCTGTCTCTCTGCTTCTTGGCTACCAAGAGCTGAGCAACTATGCTCCACTATGCTCTTCCGCAATGACATTTTAGCATTGGAGCCAACCAGAACTAGAACCTCTGAAACCATAAGCCAAAGTAAACCTCTCCTCCTTTACATTGTGATGTCAGGTATTTCACTCCAGCAACAGAAAAGCTGGCTGACACACTGACCTAATTCATACCAGCCATAATTTGCTGCCTTATTTATGATTAAAAAACATTTTATGATTTGTGTTAGCTACTTTTCTTGTTGCTCAGACAAAAATACCCAACACCCAAAGTTAAAGGAGGAAAGGTTTATTTAGTTCCCGTCTGTGGAAGTTTCAGTCCGGAATCAGCTGGTTCTAAGGCAGGATGGCACATGCAGAGGGGCAACAATTTATGGCAGATTAAAACAGCAAAAGCAACAAGATAAGAGAACGAGGGAGACAAGACTCTTTTGCCCCTTTTATCCAGACTTCTGGGATTAGAGTGATACCAATCCAATCAGTGGACTGATCCAGCAATCACCTCCCCTGAATTTCTGAACGTTTAATCCCAGCACTGAACTATAAATCAATCACACTAGATTCAGTCACCTCCAAAAAACTCAAGGCCACATGAGGCCTTGGGAGGACAAACCATAAGAGGGTTCTAAATCACCAGATTCCAAGGCCCCTCGGACATTCCCCTGGTATCCCACTCCCCAGTGAGGAGCAATCTGAGCTAATACTACTGCCATCTTTAATTGGTGCCGCTACAAACCATTACAACCCATTGATGCCCTCCAGCTCACACTGAAACAGATAATGGGTAGAAGAAGTCTAAAGGCATGGTATTTTTTAAACACCTTTGCAAAACTAGCAAACCAAATCTCGAAATAGTCAACCCAGGAAAACTTAAAATTCTCAAAAGGTAACAAAAGAGAAAAAGCTTATCTCAAAGCAAGAAGCTATTTTGCTAAAAAAGCAAAAGTCCCTGCAAGCATCCCTGTATTTATATGCTTCTTGCTTAAGATAGCTCTTCTGATTAAAGAAAGTCTTATTCTTCTCTCCTATGGAGAAGTTTTTCTATCCACCCAATCTGCCAGAAAAGGTTTACTTGTTTACCTCCTTCAGGTCCTGAACAACAGCTGTTAGTCTCTCATTTTCTGCCTGGACATTAGTGACCACAGCCCGGCTCTGTTTCAGTTCGTTCTGCATTTCCAAGATCTTGCCCAGGTAGTAAGCTTCCTTTGAGGCCGACTCCTGCAGAAGTGTTTCTTCCCGAGTCTCTCCATCCTCAGCAACCTTACGGTGGATGGAGAAGGACTGCCCAAATGCCTGCGAAGTGTGGGAAACAGAAAAAGTACTCAATGAAATGCATCCCAGCACATTAAGCAGAGTTGGGAAAATGTTTTGCCTGGTCTTGTGTGTTAAGAAAAGTTACTCCGAATATCATCATTAGTGAAATAAACAAGACACACATTAGTAAACATCACATTGTCTCTCTAGTGTAAAAAATAGTAAGAATGGACAGAATAATGGTATCCAAATGGTATCCAAAAAGTATAATAGTGTGTGTGTGTATAAAATGGTATCCAAAAAGTATAATAGATATAATAGATATTGTAAAAGTGAAAGGGAAGGAAAGTTCTCTAAAGGATATAATGGTATGTATAACGTGTAAAATAGATGACCATATTACTGAGTTTTTGTTAGATCATTGAGCAGAAGAGTTTGTACTGTCAATGTTTGAGTGCTAGCCACTTTTTATGCTTTGACTCTGTAACTTTAACAACTATTGTTAACAATATGTAATGTATCAACTAGCGATTTTATGTTAATTTTTTTAACTCTGTATTCTACTTTTCTTCTTATTTTTTCTATTTTGTCTTTTTAAAATTTTCTTTTCTTTCTCTCTTAAAATAAAATTTAAAAAAAAGTTACTCAGAAAGGACTCCATAGGTAGTGAGAGTGGAGTGGTGGAGTGGGCAGGGAAGAAAGGTAAGGCATATACGTGTGTGTGTGTGTGTGTGTGTGTGTGTGTGTGTGTGTAACGATAATGCATGAAATAATTCAAATCCATTTTTGTGCATCATGTACTGAGGATCGAACCCACGGCCTTGCGCATGCTAATCACATGCTCTACTACTGAGTACCTTAGCCCCTTCAGATTGAACTGTAAGTAGAGAGTTTTTAAATATCTTGCATGAATGAGAACTTGAAAAACATCACCCATTTCTTTGTTAACACTGTTAAGAAATAGATAGCAGAGTGCTAATAAGCCCATCAAAATTCAAATTGTCATCTTTGGTTTAGGAAAACAAAAATTCCACAAATATTTCCCAAGAAAGAAAATAATGGGGTTTCACTAGCCTTCCAGTACATTACCACTAAGCCTTGTTGTATCCTTAAGAGATAAAACAGTATTCAAATTGCCCAAATTCACAAAAGTTATTGAAATGCCATCTTTATTCAAGAAAATATGTGTCTGTTCATTTGTGCAAAAAGAAATACAGGAGAATGAACAAAGGTTACCTACAAGGGGATGTGATGAATTGGGCAGAACAAAATGAAAGAATGCAATGTGACACATCTCATATCATTCTGACTCTTACACACACTCCCCAAATAAATAATAATGAAATTCAATATCTATGTAGGGGGAGCACAGCAAACAATAACAAATTAACCCAGCTGTAATACAAATGAACAACAGCTAAACAGAAATGGGTGGGGAAGAAAAGACCCAACCAGTAATTTTGAAAAAGTGTATTTTAGCACATATTGTAAGGCTAAAGACCAAAAGAGACAAAATGTACAAACTCTAATTGGTAAATTTATATCTCACAGGGATTGCATTCCTAAATCTCTTTACACTCATACTAGGATTCAGAAAGTAAATAAAAAATATTGTGAATAACAAAAGTCAAGAATGAAAGTATTTTTTCAGGTTTCTCCCTGTTGGAGAAAGAAGTCACAACTAAGCAAAGAAAGAAATCTAGAAGGAAACTAGTGGCACTGGATAGTAAGCAGAAGCATTAGGATAAGCCTACTACTTTACTAGCTAAGTATTCATAGATAAAAATAAGGGGTGTGTTCATATATCAATATATGACATACCAGTAGAACAAGCACATTCAGCACTTCAATTTTGATTCTAAATACCAACCCCAAATAAAAATAACGAGGGTTCTTTGCAGAAATGACTGTGTGTAGGGCTAGTGCAAAATAAGCTTGGCACAGCTGTGGTGTCCAAGAATAATACAATGCCTTTAAAAAAAATCATGGCCATATATCAAAAGGAAACAGTAGACTATGTAAAGGTGTGCCCAACATCCAAAACTGAGATAATCTGAATAACACAATAAACAATTATAGAGCTGTATTATAACCAATAGAATCAAATATTCATAAGTACACATTAATATAATAAATGTGGGAATAAATGGGGAAAAACAACTCTTCCTTACAGTAGAACTCTAGTGATATGGAAGTAACTTTTTCAGTTAAAAATAAAAATTTATTAATCTAAAATTGCCAAAAACCTTAATTAAGCTAAGCAAAAGTTTTACTTATGCTTAACGCTCTTTTTAACTCCTGCCCCAATATCTCATAACTTACCACGGTAACAGTGTTTTTCTCTACAGAACTTTACAAACCTCGTCTTCTCTTTGAATTCTGGCTCTTTATGTTTCTCTCTGGGGCTGTGATCAATCTTGGTTCTCTGAGGCGTAAGTCTCTTATTTTGAACAGTCTGATATGTAATGACTTTCTTTGTATTTTGATCTTCAAAAGCCTGTTCTTTTATTCGCTTTAATTTTTGCCTGCCCTCCATTTCTGTACAGTATTTCAGTGTAGCTTCTTCATCAAAATCTAAATCACCAGAGAGCTCTTACAAACAGAAGTCTCTGCAACAGCTTTGGCTTGGCCTTGGCAAATTTTGCTTTTGGTTTTAGTCTTTTCTTTACCCTACCACCCTTAAGGGTAAGACTATGTTAGACTCCTGGTTCTGATCTACAACTCACAACTTGTTGAGCAGGCAGAGAGTCTATGTGCAGAGATTCTCCTGGCTTTTAGGATCACAGAAAAATGGATGGTGCAACAATAGTTCAAGTAGAGGCTATCGTTGGTCCTTACGGTTACTTTTCCAGGTGGAATGAGCCCTTGGCCCCACTAATTGTAGTGACACCTCCAGCTCATTATTCATTTCTATTAACTTGACTTTCAAGTCTTTTATCAGCTCCAAGAGCTCTAGGGATTCCCTTCACATCATCTTCAACTTCTTTTTCCCTGAAACTTTAGCCAATCCTTCACGACCACATCTCGGCCACCTCTATTTGAGGTACTGGTTTTGCAAAGGCCGCTACCAAGGCAAAAGCCATCCTCTGCTGGTCTTGGGCCAGACATCGCTGAATTACCTGTGCCTCCTCTTCCACTTCTTGCTGACTCTGACAGGATATGGAACCACAGTCCATGTCACAGAAAGGTTTTTCTTCCTTTGACTCCACAACAAACTAGGCCTCAGCTTCATTCCAAATGTAGCCACCACCACCACCACCACATCACTATCCCTTTTGTCCCCTGAACCCTCTCCATCTTCACTGTCTTCATCATTGATACCTATGGCTAGCAACTCCTACTTTCTGCCTTCCTTCCTGCCCTCACTTTCTACTTCATTCCTACTCTTTTGCCAAAACTGCCAGGGTTAATAATGCCTCAGGGGAAGTCATCTGCCCCATCTTGGTAGCAGGTCAGGCCCCTGGTGGGATGGCACTCCAAGCATCTTCACTTCTGTCAGAGGTGGTGTGACCTATTCTGGCATTAACAGCTGCCCACTTAGTCACTCTGGTGGCCAGAATCTCCCCCACATGTCTCACACAGGGCCACCCACTGCAATCTAGCAATTTTTAAAAAGACAATCTAGTGAATACCTAAAACTCATAGAAACAAAAACAATTCAAAACACCAAAATCCACATCTCATTGAACTGTTTCAACAAAAACCAAAATCAAAAAAAAAGGCCTTAAGCATCCACTGGGAAAGGAATTTTGCAATAGAGATACAAAACATCCAGGGCGTGGCTTATTTAATCTTGAGACAGAAATTGAGCAGTTAAGATTTTTCTATGTGAGACTCAGGAAAAGATGAAAAGCTATGTTTGAAGGTGATGTTTATTGATCTCTTCCATCCATAATGATCAACCTCTGTGAGGTCCGTTCCAAGTTGATGACCCATCTAAAAGGCTATGGGGAGTCCCAGAGTGGGCTGGTGAGTCTTTAACAGTCTCTGACCCCTCAGAGTGTCCTTGACTGGACGTGTCAGTAAAATGTAAAGTCGGCACGACCTGTGCGCCTGGAACCTCAGCCAGCGTTCTTTTAAGGCTGCTTCCCCATGCCTGTGCACACAGAGCTGGCCCTCCGCTTTGCTCTGCCTGAGTGAAACCAAAACCCAGGGGCATCCTGGGCTCCCAGATCCTTTGCTGTATGGATCACAGGGTCTTCATGGCAAACAACTTTGCCTTTCTATTTTAATGTGAAGTCTTCAAAAACTGTACTCTGGATCCAGCGCCAAAGGAGAGTTTAAAAAAATGTATACAATTTTCAAAACTTTATGAACTGAAACTGCAAATATAAAACTTTTGATAAATACTTCATTTGTATTTGTCTCAGCTCAGAAACTAGCATAGGGGATTCCAAAGACTGTCATTATTTTTATGACAAACTTGCCCCTTCACTGGACCTGATTTGAAAACAGTGAAAGTACAGAAGATTATCCAAGGACATTAAGTATGTTTTTGTTTTTGCTTGAAATAGCAAACAATCTTGCCCAGGCTAGAGGTACCCCACAATCCAAATGTGCAAATGAGAACTAACACTATTCGAAAATAACTTTCTTTCTTTCTTTCTTTCTTTCTTTCTTTCTTTCTTTCTTTCTTTCTTTCTTTCTTTCTTTCCCTTCCTTCCTGCCTTCCTTCCTTCCTTCCTTCTTCCTTTCTCTCTCTCTCTCTCTCCCTCCCTCCCTCTTTCTCTCTTTCCTTCTGGATGAGGTCTCAGTATATAGCACAGGCTTGTCTTGAACCCATTATCTTCCTGCTTCAGCCTCACAAGTGCTGAGATGATAGTGCATGTCATCACACCCAGCTAGGAAGTACCTGCTTTTAAGATAGGGAGGACAAGGGAGAAAACACTCCTATTTTATCTAACTCCTAGTTGTCAGGATACTGGACAAGACAGCTGACTCCTACCTGTCACCTGGCTGTGTTAAAGTTGATTTACTAGACCTGTCTGCTGCTACCAGGTGCACACCTCCTGCCTCTATCACCAAAGTGTCCCCTGACAAGAAGAGAAATAACCTTCTTCAAGGCTGCTGAAGCAGAGCTCTTGTTTGAATCATGAAATTAGTGGCAACATCTACTTACAGGCAAACATACGGTAATCCTGCTTCCACTTAGATTTTGTTCAGACAGAAAATTCTATCTCAGTACTACAATATTTCCTGGGTGAATTTTATTTGAAACCAACTGAAGCAAACTGACATTTCTATACAATTTTAGAATGTACTATGATTTTTTATCACATGTAGAGTTATAATTACACAGTATTACTTTTAATATATTCCATTGCAATGGGTCAGAGTAACTTCATTTATTAATAGAAGTCCAATTAGCTATATAAGTACCTTTTTCTCCTTCTACTTATATGAATTATTATTATTATTTTGTTTTGCCTTTTTTTTTGGTACCAGGGATTGAACTCATGACTTTGCATTTATTCAGGCAAGCACTTGAGTCCCTGAGTTAAATCCCGGGCCCTGCTTTTTTTTCTTAAAACAGGGTCTCGCTATGTATTTCAGGTTGGCCTGAACTCACTACATAGACCAGGTGGGCCTCAAATCCATAGTGATCCTCCTGTCTCATCCTCCTGAGTGCTAAGATTACAGGTGTGTGCTGCTATGCCCATGCCATTCATGAACCATGAATTCTATTTTTGGTGTCGGGGATCGAACTCATGACCTCACACTTGCCAGGCAAGCACTTGTGCCTTTGAGCTAGATCCCCAGCCCTGAACCAGGAATTCTTAATCCAAAGAATATCAGTATTTTTTGTCTTCATGTTCAGGCCAGTATGCAGCAGTATTTTTGTACTTATTAGTCTTCATAACATGAAAAGTAAATAAAATTTTGATGAGGCTAACAACATTACCTCTGACTTCAGTGTCTTTGCTTATAGAATTTTCATTTTAAAAACTGGCAGAAAGTGTTAGTAGATCACCTGAAGACATCTGTAAAAATAAGTTTGATTTGAAACTACAAAATATTACTGAAGTTTACTCATTCCTTCTTTCATGTATTCATTCACCCAACAAAAGTATTAACCAGGCACCTCTTTAGGCACTAAGGATTCTGCAATGTTCTAGAAAAGGAAAATCTCTGTCATCTGAAACCTAAACAAATAAATCAATAATAAGTGTGTGGCACAGTGGGGGAAAAGTCCTGAGAATAAAAGGCAAGGCAGGATCACAGTCTAGCACTGCCCAATAGACCCTCAATGACATGTCTCTGTTGCCCAATATGGTTGCATTATCCTTGTGTGGTTACTGAGCTCTTGAAATGTGAACAGTATGACCAAAGTGTTGATTTTCAATTTTTTATTTTTGCCTTTTTGAGACAGGGTCTCACTATGCAGTTCAGGCTGGTCTTGAGCTCACTTTGTAGCCCAGAATCGTTGTGAATTCCCAACGATCCTCCTGCCTCAGCCTCCCGGGTGCTGAGATTACAGGCGTGCGCCACCACATCCGTTTTGATTTTCAATTTTATGAAAGTAATTTAATTGTCACATTGAGCTAGTGGTTGTCAAGCTGGATAATGCAGAGACAGAGGGTGACACGGGTGTCCAGTGAGGCAGCCTCATGTACATAGGTGGCCACAGAAGGGACTTGGAGTGAGGGAGGAACCCTAAGGTGGCCTTTGGCAGAAGAAGAATGCCAGCAGTGGCACAACAGCTCGCCAGGACCACGCACGGCTGTCCTTTATGAGGTCCCCAACAGCACGTCAAGATGAGTGCTGCGGAGTAGACAATATTCAGCTTGCAGGAGGGACAGGGCCAACACATGTCCTGTCACTGTGATCCAGCCTCCCCAGTGAACTGCTTCACCTTCTCTGAACACAGAACAAAAATTACTCGACCACTTGTGTTTCTGTTGCCCCACTGCCTCAGCTGCAAGGAAATTCAGCATAAATGCTAAATAAAAATCACTAAAATGTCTTAGGTTTTGAGTGTAACTATCTCCTGTTTTTGCTGCAGTGTTTTGAATTTTCATTGCATTTATCTCATTGTATTTTTTTTTAATTTTAAACTAAATATTTTAGGGAAACTGTAAGTTACAATTCCACTAAATGGTTAAAATGTTTAATCACTGTTCATTTGAAACAAAATCTTGAATAGTCCACCTTAAAGGAGTCTGGCAATTTAAGCGCACAAAAAATTTATGCTCACCCCATAGAAAACAACCAACCCAAAGGATCTGGTACAACACTGAAAAAGTGGGAAGAACCTAGCTCAGTGATGGAGAGCCTATGTTATGAGTGCCACGGCGGGCACACAGAGCCCTCTGTCTGTCAGCACATGAGCCAGCTAGCACCAGCATCGCCCCAGCAGCCGACCACGGGTAACAGCACACATGGGCCAGGCAGGCCAGGTGCCTGCTCAGAACGTAGAGGCCCAGGTGGTGAAGTCATGTGCTGCAACTTGTCCCAGCTTTCAGATAGCCAGTCAGTTTGCTGCTAAGGATGAATATCCATTTGATTATACTGGCTGAGTTTTAATACATTCATTTTATTAAACAAGATTTTAACTTTACATTTTCTTAGGAAAAACTTAAACTTAATATTTAGCAAAGAGATGTTCTAAATAAAAGACTGAGATTCTTTTAATGTGCTGTTCCTCTGACATATTTGAATCTGCAGCCTCATATTTACTTGTTTGCGAAGAATTCATGAAAACAAGAGCAAGGATATATGTGCATATTTTCTTGGACTGGCTGTGATTTTAGTAGAAGCCCTGACAAGATAGGAAATGTACTCAGATGCCTTTTTCAGAGCAGGCCAAAAGCTGGTGGTTAGTGGAACACTGTTGCCTTGTGCTGGCGGTCAGCAAATTCAAGAAGAACTACAGCAGAGAATCACTATGGTAGACTGTTGATTCAGTGAACACCCAATTCTTTACTGTAAATTAATAGTGTTAGCTATTTTTGGTATAGGGATAGATTTGTATTGGGTGCTTCATTTTTTTTTTTAAATGTGTGTTTCTGTAGATTCCTAAGTCTTAAATACCAAAAAATGACTACAGTTAAAAAAAAAAAAAAGCACAACAGAAAACAGATAGTGGAAGATCATTGGAACTGGCCTGGACAGTCACTTGGAGTGACTGAACACAATGGGAAAGCATTATGTGTCCTACTGAAAGAGTTTTGTGTTGCACATGAAGTGTCAGGCAGCACTTTGACATCAACCACAAAAGTAGAACTTGATGAAATTGAAAGGAAAGAGTTTCTTGAAGGGAAATTGAAGAACTATCATTCTGAGTATCTTAAGTTTTTGCAACAATCTTTCTAAAAAAAATTATCTGGTAGCTGCCAGTTTTCAAATTTCACTGTGCAGCCAAAACATGATAGGCAACTTTCTGATGGGAATTTTATCCCACTGTCCCCTTTTCTATGAGTTCTCAAACAAGCATAATGCATCACTGAGATGTCATTTAGCAGACAGATACACTGTTAAAGAGCAAGGCTTGCATATGGCAAGTAAAGTACAAGCCAAGGTTTGATAGACTGGCAGCATGCATACAACAGCAAAGATCACATCAGTTATGCAAATGCATGCCAAATGCAAACTTACCTTTTAATAAAAAACTATTATTGAAAGCTCTGTTATTGTGTTTTTCTTTTAAGTTAAAGATGTTAAAAAACAAACAAAAAGATACATATATGAGTTACTGTTTCTAAACTAAAATCTCAGTATTTAGCTCTAACTGCAGTGTTGGCACTTTGTAAGATAAATAAGTGGATTTTAGGTTGCAGTTTGGGCACTCAATCTCTAAAAGGTTTGCCATCACGGACCTAGCTGAACTTGATAGAACTGGCTGAGACTACGACAAAAGTAATCATTGTAAACTATAAATATGTACTAATAAAAAAAATTTTAAAAATAGAACTAGTAGAGATAACAATATGTAATATACTAACCAGCGTCAATAAAAAAAAAAAAAAAACTGGCTGAGAAATGTTTCCCCAACCATTAGATTCTAGCAACAGTGTCACAGAGGGTATAATCTAGCTTGAATCAAGTTGCCTGCTAATGGTTAGACAATCCAAAAGGGCCTAGCTAGCACAAGTCCATTCAGAAGCTCCTAACTTGTGACAAGGTGGACTATCAACTTGATTGGCTCAACAGCCTCATAGGTGGTTAGAAGAACGTACTTTTGGACGGGTCATGGAGATTTGATTTCAGGTACTGTATTTAGCTCCTCTTTGGGACCTTGGATACTGTATTTGATTCCTTCTTCTCAGGGACTCTTCCCGTTTTCTTGTTCCTGGCTACTAATAACTGAGTAGCTTTCCTTGGGTATGCCCTTCTGCTGTAACATGTTCCCATTTTAGCCCCAGCTGACATGGATTTAACTCTCTGAAACCATGAGCCAAATAAACTCATCCTCATTTAAATCCTGGATGTCAGACTTCTGAGAAAGTGGCAGAGTGGTGGGCAGCAGAAAAAGAGCCTCTCCAAGATTTAGGGTGTAAACACGGGAACGTAACAATGTGAGGAAGAGAAGAAAGAGGGAAGTGGACCCAGGAAGGATCTGAAGTGAGAACCGAATCCCACAGAGAGGCGGAGAAGAAACTTCAACAGAGAAGGAAGAGGCAGGCGATGCTTTCTTGAGCCCAGGCTCACTGTGTTGAAGGGAAAGTTTGAAACTGCAGACACACAGTAACTGCTAGGGACCAGAGAGACTGACCATACCAGAGGCCTCCACAGAGAAAGCACACAAGTGGAGTGGTGTGGTGGACACAGCAGACTGCTGTGGCTGCAGATGGACATCTCACAAGACAGGGATTGTCCAGAAGCCAACCCAGAGAGGGGCCAACTGTGCTCAGGGGCCTGAGCAGCTGCTGGCTCCACCTCATGGCTCTCAACTGACTCCAAAGGGGACACAGGGACTGCCGTGGGCTGGACAGTTCTGGATCCAGCCTAGCAGCTGGAGCCAGCCTGAACTTCAGTGGAAATAGGGGTGCAGGCTGATGGGATTATCCTCTACCCCACAGTGCTGCCTCTGGCTTGCTGGGATTGATCAACATGGACACAGACTCAGCCCACCTTGTCCACCAGTGGCAGCACTGACACATCTTTCAGTGGACATTTTTTTCCTTTATTTTTCTCCTTATTTTCTTTCTCTTTTTTCCTCATTGTTTGTTCTTTTTATATGAGTGTGAGCATGGTTTCTAGCTTTGTTGTTATTGTTCTGTTCAAACAGTTTTTATTTCTTCCCTCTCCCTTTCCACTGTCTTCTGCAACAGTTTCCCAAAGTTCACAAGATCTTCCTTTATCTTCCAGCCTTCTAATCTCTTCCTTTTCTTCTATTTTCCAATTTTTCTCCTGAATCCCTTTTAAATTTTTCCCCCTGAGGGCAAAATGACCACATTGATGGCTTATTTACTGCATATAATTTTCTGGTTTGTTTCAGATTTTGTTATATAACCACAAATCTAGTCCATATGGTAAAAGGTGGCAAATTAATAGTTACCTCAGTTTGTCATTTTCTAGGTTGTTTGATGCTATTGTTATTGCTGATTGTACCACTTTGGCTAGGGTGACATAATTGTTCTAGCCAGTTGTTCTTCCTGGTATACCAAGACTGAGATTGCCTAAGGGTCATAAAAATACTTTGACCAGTGTCAAAGAAACAGGAACCAAGCTAAGTAGGTAACAACTTCTCATCCCCAATAAATTGAAAAGGTAGGATTGTGCAACAGTCTCAAAACCCAAAAGCCAGCTGCACCTGGAAGATACCTCTGATATAAAGCTATTCACTACAGGCAATTCACAAGCATCAGCACAGGAAGCAAACAAAAAGAAATACAACAGGAGAAGACACTTAAATAAGAGGCAGCTGTAACTTCCAGACCACAAAAGGAAACCAGAGGGCAATGAAATGTAGGGAAATCACAATAGATCTTGCAGAAATCCAGAAAATGATATACACCTACTTCAAGAAACTGTATTCCAGTAAGATGGAAAATGCAGAAAAAATGAACAGATTCCTAGATACATAGGAATTACCAAAACTGAACCAAAAAATATAAAAATTCTAAATAAACTAACATCAGTCAATGAAATTGAAAATGCAATAAAAAACCTACCAACAAATAAAAGCCCAGGCCCTGACAGATTCACTGCTGAATTCTACAAGAATTTAGAAAAAATCTGACATCACTGCTTCTCAAACTCTTTAATTAAACTAAAAGAAAAGCAATACTCCCATAACGTATTCCTGAAAGCAAGTATTGTGGTACCAAAACCAGACAAGGATCCAACCAAGAAAGAGAACTACAAGCCAAGCTCCCTAATGAACATAGATGCAAAAATCCTCAATAAGATACTGGCAAACAGAATGCGGCAAATCATCAAGAAGATTATACACCATGATCACATAGGATTCATTCCAGGAATGCAGGAATGGTTCAACTTATGCAAGTCAAATTTTAATGCACCATATTAACATAGTCAAGGACAAAAACCATATGATCATCTCAATAGATGCAGAAAAAGCATTTGACAAAGTCCAAACCGATTCATGATTAAAAAAAAAACCTATAGAAAATTGGAATAGATGATCTTTATCTCAATCTGATAAAAGCCATCTATGAAAAACCAATAGCCAATATCATACTGAATGGACAGAAACTGAAAGTTTTCACTCTAAAATCAAGAACAAGACAAGGATATTCACTGTCACCACTCTTATTCAATATAATTCTGGAAATATTAACTAGAGAAATTATACAAGAGAAACAAAAGGAATAAGGAAAGGAAAGAAAAAAGTTCTGACATAGAACTATATAGAAGACCCCAAAAAATCCACCCAAAGATTTCTAGATTAGATATAGTAACCAAATTCAGTAGCATAGGTGGATACAAAGTCAATATTCAAAAATCAATAGTCTTCCTGTACATCAATTAAAAAACTCACTGCGAAAGAAATTAGGGAAATAATACCTTTCACAACAGCCTTCAAAAAATGAAATACCTAGGAATCAATCTAATGAAGGAAGTTAAAAGATCTCTACATTGAAAACTGTAGTGGTCTGAAAAAGGAGAATGAAGAGAATTCAGAAAATGGAAACATATCCCTTGTTCATAGGTAGGAAGAACTAATATAATGAAAATAGCCATACTTTCAAAATTTCTATACATACTCAATGCAATCCTGATCAAATTCCAACAGGTTATCTCACACAATTAGAGAAAACAACCCTAAAATTTATTTGGAACCAAAAGAGACCTAGAATAGCAAAGGCAATTCTGGATAACCAAGGTAAGGCAGGGGGAATCACAATTCCTGACTTGAAATTATACTATAAAGCTACTGTGATAAAAACAACATGGCATTGGCCAAAAAAAAAAAAAAAAGTCCTGAGGATCAATGAAACAGATTAGGAGATGCAACTCCAGATGTACTCAGCCACCTTAGCTTTGACAAAGGTGCCAAACATCTTCACTAGAAGAAAGATAGCCTCTTTAATAAATGGTGCTGGAGAAAAACCTTGGTTTTCCACATCCTGAAGATTAAAACTAGACCCATATCTTTCATCATGCAATAAACTAAAATCAAAATGGATCAAAGATCTAAATACTAAAACAGAAACACTAAATCCTGACAGAAGAACAGGTAGAACTCTTAAAGACACTGGTGTAAGTAAAGACTTTATGATCAAAACCCAGACTGCAAGGGAACTATTATAAAGAATTAACAACTGTAATCTTATCTTACCAAAAAGCTTTTACACAGCAAGAAAAATCACTGACAGAGTGAAGAGACAACCCACAGTGTGGGAAAAACTGTTTGCCAGCTATTCCTCAGACACAGGAATACCATCTAGAATATATAAAACACTCAAAAAAAATCTGACCCACCCCCAAATGTAAAGAACAAATTCTAAAATGAAGATACTTCTTAGAGGAAGAAGTAGAAATGGCAAATAAATACATGAAAAAATGTTCAGCACCACTGGTCATTTGAGAGATGCAAATTAAAATAACACTGAGATTCCATTTCATCCCAGAAAGAATAGCTATCATCAAGAAATCAATCAATAAACAAATGCTAGAGGGGCTACGTGGAAAAAGGAACCCTTCTTCACTGTTGGTGAGAGTACAGACTGGTGCAACCACTGTGGAAATCAGCGTGGAGATTCAACAAAAAACTAGGATTGGAGGTCCCATTTGACCCAGCTATTCCCCTTCTGGGGATCTTCCCAAAAGAATTAAAAACATCATACCATAGTGATATATGTGTACCATGTCTATAGCAGCACAGTTTGTACTAGCCATATCTTGGAAATGATCTAACTACCCATCGACTGAGGAATGGATAAAAAAGATGTGGTACTACTCAGACATAAAGAAGGATAAACTGAAGACTTTTATACATAAATGGATACAACCTAAGAATATACTCAATGAAATAAGACACACGTGTAAACATTGTATTGTTTCATTAGTGTGAGAAGCTGAAAGAAAAAATGTATGTATATGTGTATGCATACGTATTTTTAAAAAACTAGTTAAGATAGTTATACTACTGATTTGATCTCCAGCAGCAACAACAACATCAAAAAAATAGAGGTTCCATCTCCAAATATACTGAACTAACTTATTTTGGATGGAGATGTGGAACAGTCTTGGTTCAAGGCAGATTGGGGGTCCAAGGTTTTTCCTAGCACCCTAGAGCAAACACATAACACGGTAATGCCTGGGTAGACAAATATTTCTGTACACAAAGCATTTGGTTCCCAAACAAAAGTGTTCAGGACAATTTTGTTTCCATTTGCACACTCCGTATCAGGTGACAACATGACCTTGGCCATCTTTCCCACACAAACACAGCTGCCTTCCCCCAAAATTATAAAACAAATTAAGTTTGTAAACTAAGGTACTATTGTAGCTGTTTAAGCAGCTAGGTAAAAACAACTTCAGTCTTTACATCCTAACAATGCAGTAGTAACTGTTTCAAAAACTGCATGAAAAATTTAAAAAATATATTTTTATTTCACTCAGAAGTAATCACAGTTACTTCCTAATGGGATATGGACACGCACTGGCGCCATGCAATTTCTCAAGCCCTGAAATTAGATTGGATGCCACCAGCCTGGTTTCCTGTTCCATGCTGATTTTTCTTGAGGTATCTGCTGTTCTCTGCAGCCACCACTGAAAGCCCAGCTTTGCAACCTACAGAGAAAGGTAGCACAGGCTAACGTGGAAACCACATGGACTGTCTTTAGCTAGCAGTTCACGTCGTGCCAATGCATGCCAAATATCACTGTGGTCCCTTGAATATTTAAGGAATCTCAAGTCCTCTGAGGGCTCACTTTGGAGCTCAGGATAGGATGACACATCACTTGCGAACCCCAGGTGTGGAGAAGGCCAAGGAGAAAGTCTCTCTTTGTGACCCTAACAGATGGCACTCACCTGCACTCCAGACTTCGGGCCAGGAGCCCAGTGGCCAGGCTGCAGATGAGAGCAGCAGCAATTCTTCATGACAAGGCCTCTGAGCCATCCAAAGTAGCCGTCCCATTCACACCACCACTAGCAGGCCCGAGGGCCCTCTTGCTTGCTGTACATCCTTACTGCTGAGGTGTGGACTAAATTACTGCCACCCCAGAACCCATGAGCTAGCATTGCCTGGCAGTGTTAATTTGCATCTCTCTGATTACTAAGATTAGCACTATCATCCATTCACATTTCCTCCTCTGAGAAACTTCTTTTCAAAGCTTTTGTTTCTTTTTCTCCACTCTGCTTTTTTCCTTTTTATTTATTGATCTGTTCTATGTATGACAGTTATCTTCCCCCAGTCTTTATGGCTTACTTTCTCATTCATTTTGCAATGCTTTTGATAAAAGATGGCTTTTTGTTTCCTAAATTTTTGTCAAACATAAATTATATATATATACATATATATATATATATTATACATACATATATGACAAATGTTTTCTGCAATATGTAGCTTCCCCAACCCCAACTCTTTTAGTCAGGCTTCTGATAAAGCAATCGCCTTGACAGTAAGGTAGTACAACAACCACTCCTTTCTCCTATAAATTTAGCATTATTTTCATCTCATTTAAGAAAGCCTTCCCTCTCTCAAGGTTATAGAACTATTCTCCAGTATTTTCTTCCGAAAGTTTTTCATTTTATATTTAAGTCCCTTAACCCACCTGAAATTGATTTCTGTGGATGGAATGAAGTACTGATCTATTTTTATTACTTTCTATATGAATAATCAATTTCCCTTGCACCATTTAATGCACTCTCTTCCTTCCCCACTGATGCTGACTTCCACGTCAGCCATAAACCACAGTGGCATGAGCGCATCTGTGTCTCTCCATCCCATATGTTCCACTGTGCTTCAGAAGGCACTGAAGTGAGGAGCAGTTCCCCTGAGAAAGAAAGGGTGCCTTACATCATCTATCTAATACCTTACCCATTAAGCTATCCCTGCACTTTGAACCATCTGCGTCAGACTGGATATCACCACTAATGGCAAGCTACAGACGAAAACTGCATGTTTACACAAAAGCAGCAAACCTGGACTGATTTGAACTTAATCAGTCAGTATATAAAATCTAGAATTTTTTCTTTATGTAATTAATAGATAAGTTATTCTGAAAAGCAGAAAAAGAAAAACAATTGGCCCTGTGTCCTTTTTTGTTTCTACTCCCACAACACAGGTTAAGTTCAAGATCTCTCAATCTTTGCCCACCACTGCATGCTGCAGCCTAAAGGTCCTGAGTGTTGTTTCTTATTCATTCACGTTTGGGCTTCATGCTAGAAACTAGTCTTCCATCCTGGAGGAAGTCTCACAAAGGACCCCATCTGCCCAGGCTGAGAGCCACCCAAACGTTCTCTCCCGAATCCCTCCTCAGGTGCCTAGCTTTTCTTTTTGCTGGCAGCGGGACACATGTCAAGAAATCCCGGGATCAAGAATGCTGGACAGGGCTGGCGATGCGGCTCAATGGTAGAGCATCTGGAGCAGCTCCTGGGCCCAATACCCAGAACTGGTTAAAAAAAAAAAAAAAAAAAAGCTTAACAATCACTGTCCTGTCATTATTGTTTATGGGGGACATTTGTGAGGACTCCCATCAGCTTCTCTTGCCTACATAAGAAGCCAGTCTGTTACCACAGCTACCACCCAAATACAGAGACTTCAAGAAGCAGCACCAGCAAAAATGCATGCACGCAGCAAGAACTCCCCAGAGACTGCCTGCTGCAGAGTGTCCGTATAGCAGCATCTGAAATGCACACATTTGCAGAATGTAATAACCAGAAAGAAATTCTCCAGATGTCTTACAGATCACGTTTTTTTAGAACAACTATGTATAGAATATAGGTAAACTGTTTGTGGGGGGGTCTTGTCCAATGTTCTTTGTCATTAAAATGTAGATAGAGGCTGGGGATTTAGCTCAGCAGCACAAGCACCTGCCTGACAAGTGCAAGGTCATGAGTTCAATCCCCAGTACCAAAAAAAAAAAAAAAAGTAGATAGAAGGAAATTACTTCCTAAGTCAGCCTAAAGTGTATTCTGGGTTTCTAAGTATTAAAGTAGTATTTCATATTCCTTTTCCCAATTAAAAAAAAATCAGAACTCTCCCCTTATAAAATTTTCTTTTTTCTAATTTCTTTTTTCTTTTTCTGTTCTTTCTGCCATCCTTCTTTCAAACGCACACTCATTGAGTGCCTGTGTATATACTGCCAAGTTGCTGGCTTCATTATATTGTATACAGAAATCTGGAGGTTTTATTCACATGCAAGTTTTGTATAAAAGCAAGTCTGTCCACTTAAAGGACAACTTATTAAGCCATTCATTCCATTCAGCTCAAGAACACAGAGTGAAATCAGCTGAGGCTGTGAACTCCCTAATATCCTCTTATACAAGAGGAACATTGAATAGGAAATTATTCTAGCTCAAGGCTCAGAAAAGGAAAGTCTTGTCTCAAAAGAACACACCATAAAAATAAAGATTTTCTTCTGCGGAAAGGGTTATTTCATACTACTCCAGAAAGGAAAAAATACATTGCATCTTTTCAAAGCCAAAGAAAAAAAACTAATGAGGACCATTCCTGATTTTGCAGTTATTAGCAAAAAGCAGTATTGACAGAGAATTATCAACATAAGCAAGGTTTCCCAAATTCAATTGTGACTATTGAATGGATGCAGGAGATTGGTAAAGTGACTTATTAAGTAGGAAAAGTAACATTTCTTGGCCAGATGGCTCCCTTTGCTCGTATTGCTACTTCCATTCTTCCTGGTTAACAATTTGAAACAATCATATGTTTTGGCTCCTCATATAATGTGACTTTCACTAAAATCTTAAAACAATGCCAGAGCTTAAGAGGATTCTTTATTATAACCAATAACATGATTCCCTGTTTTGCATACAAGGGCAAGGAGCATGCCAGTACTCAGAGTTGGGAGCAGAATTTATCCAAGTGCTCTTTTCTGTCTTCAGCAGACCTGCAGCACAAACCAGAAAGTAAGACCCTGAAGAGAAACATTCTGTTGCTGTTGCTCTGGACATACAGGAAATGAGGAAATACAAGCACAGCTTAAGCAGAGTAAAAAATTAGCTTCTTTAGACAAAACTACAACAAAATCCCATCCAACTATCTCTGTCCTCATTTGTTTTTCTGGGTTTTTTTGCCTGAGTCATGCTGTCTAGTTTAGACTTGCCTTGAACTCACAGTAATCCTCCTGCCTCAGCCTCCCAAGTGCTGAACCACAGGCATGCCCCACCACATCGCGCTTGTCCTTGTTAGATACGGGGTGGGGGGATGACAGGGAGTTGTGACACGATATCCACTCTGCTTGCTCACTGTGGAGAATGTGGAGTGCAATTTTGGGGTGACAGTATCCCTGGTCTCAGCTTCCAGGAGTACACACGTAAATGTAAGCAGAAATTAAGCGGCTGAAAGCCACAGAAAGTCTTCAATGTGAGTAGATTCAGCAGAGAAAAGAGTAGTTCTCGCCACTGCACAGAACACAGACGGCTGCAGCAGCAGGAGACCCTGTGGCTGTAGGAGATTTTCAGCACTAAAACCAGCACTGAGGATGGGAGATAGAAGGTGAGACAGAGCCCTGTGGCTGTGGCTGTCAGATGGACCCAAACTACTCACCACTGGCCTTCTTTCAGGTATACGCCACTCCTCCTTGAGTTTTCTATAAAATGTGGCTGAATCCTAATCACAAGTGTTCTATCCTATATAATTCTAGCTTCAAGTTATCCTCTAAGTAGCTTTTTTGTCCACAAATTTACAAGACCTCTTAATAAATTTTGTTGTAACTCCTAACTTGGTTTCTGACTCACAGCCAAAACTCTGCAAGGTATCTTCTACTGGCCTCAGACTCCGACTGGCCTTGATTCTCAGACCCACCAAGGAGCATGACCATGACCTCTGCAGGGAGCACAACATATACTACAAGCAGAAAGAAGTGAGAATCAGTCGAGGTAGAAATGAGCAGTCTGCTGGAGGGGCCACGGGGACAGGACGTGGGGAAGGAACAGAATGTGGTCTAGAATCACACGCCCAGAAACTGATACAAACAGGGCTCGAAGCTAAAGATCCCCTGTGACACTGGTCTAAGGAAATGACCATGAGCTGGCCAAAAGGAAGTGGAAGAATGACAGTTTTACTGGAGTGCCTTGGAGGAAGGAGGGCAGTGGGTAACTCTTATTTAGAGATAGTCAGAAACCGTAATCGTTGGGGGTCACTCAAAGAAAGGCTGGCACCGGCTGGGCAGGGTGGCATGTGCCTAAAATCCCAGCAGTCAGGAGTACAGGCAAGAGGATCACAAGTTCAAGCCCACCCAGGCAACTTAGCAACTTAGTGACACCCTACCTCAAAACAAAAAATAAAAAAAGCAACGCAAATGTAGCTTCAGGTGAAGGCTTTGGGTTCAGCCCCCAGTACTGTAAAAGAAAAAAGAAAAAGTGGGTATGGGGCAGAGGGTGTACCCAGATATAAAGCAGAATACTCAGCCCTGTCAAACTGGACAATTGTTGCTTCTCATCACCAACTAATGCTCCATTCATCCCTGACAGCAGTTCGTTCTGTTTGTATTTTACAAGTACTTCTTTAGGGATAACTGGTTCTTTCCCCCAAATCATCCTTCTTAAAGACCATGTAACAGAAATATGATGAGAGCTTGTTACACAGGGCTCTGTGTCAGTCACACACAGCCGACAGGAGCAGGTGAGAAAAGCGGGAATGCTGATGACACGGCGCACTCAGCTGCACTGAGGTACAGATTCCAGTGGGTGCCGGCCCCTTCTTCCCGCCTTTCTTATCACTGATCTGCGTCTTGTCACCATCAAGTGTCCAGACTTCAGTGGCCTAATCTCAACTCATAGAACACAGTTGCAGTGGTGGCTCTGTCCCTAAATTTGACTTGTACCACAAATTCTGGAAAAGATAGTTACATCATCCTCACCTGCCGCAGAGTGCACAAGTTTGTGAACCAAAGTGTTCACAAACAAAAGCTCTCTGAACCGAGGTACTGTGCTAACCTCGAAGCTACGCATACTAATTGGTCACCATAAAAACTGTCTTTCACCCTTTGTATGTAGCACCCCTGTAAAGAGCATAAAAACCTTTGTCAGTAAGAAAACATTAATGTTCTTTGGTTCCCACTGAGTCTGATTTTAATACATCAGATCATCACAAACAGGTTTTTTCTTCAAACCATTTTCTTTCACAGGTCCCTGAATTTCCATTCAAACCAGTGTCTTCAAGAATGCTTTCAACTTTCAAGGACCATGCGAGAACTGGGATTTGAGATGCACACATTAAAAATATAAGGGAAGTATCAAAAAGGAGAGAAAACTTCTTTTTGAATGACTGATGGATGGATTTTCCCAAGATGAGTAAATGTGACTGGTAAATTTCTTAGTATTTAGTTATCAAAGAACAATTGTGTGTCATCAAGTTAGGTAGCACGATGCTATTATACATATAGACTATATAATGATTATATAATCAAATTAATTGGATTAATTCACCAACCATAGTTACCATTTGTGCACACAAGCATGCATGTTAGTGGACACTTAAAATCTGTTCTCTTGGGGCCAGGGATTTAGCTAAGCGGCATGAGCACCTGCCTGGTAAGCACTAGGTTGTGAGTTTGATTCCCGGTACCAAAAAAAAAAATCTTCTCTTATCAAATTTCAAATATATACTGCAGTATGACAAAGCATACTCATTATGCTGCACACTGTACCCTAGAGCTCATTCACCTTAAAACTGGAAATCTGCATTATCTCCAAAATCTCTGCAACTGCCTATTCTTCCTTCCTGATAGCCACTGTCCTCCTTTCTGCCTCTAATGAGTTCGGCTTTTTAAGATTTCATAGCTAAGTGGGATCATAAAGTATTTACGTCACATGTTTTGATCATTTATTCATCAACAGGCGCTGAGACTGTTTCCATAGTTTGGCTATTATGAATAATGCTGCAATGAACGTGAGGTGTAAGTGTGTCTTCAAACACTTGCTCCACCTTCTGAGGATATGTACCTGACAGCAGGACTGCTTAATCTATGCTAGATGGAGTTTTAATTTTTGAGGAATCTCCGTACTGTTTCTCAGTGGTTGTGTCCGTTTACATTCCCACCCATAGCCACCAAAAGTACACAAGGATTCTCTTTTCTCCATACTCTTGCCCACACTTGTTTTTTGTTTGCTTTTATTTTTGTTTTTGAGACAGGGTTCACCCAGGCTGGCCTTGAACTTGCAGTGATCCTCCTGCCTCAGCCTCCCGGGTGCTGGGATGACGGGTGCACCACCACACCAGGTCAACACTTGTTACATTTTTTCTTTTTGACAAAAGTCATCCCAACAGATGTGACAGTCATGATGGTTTCGGTTTGCATCTTCCTGATGACTAGTGATGTTGAGCACCTTTTCCTTGACCTGTTGCCCATCTGTACGTCTTCTTTGTGAAAATGTCTACTCAGATCTTTTTGCCTGTTTTCAATTTTTTCTTGCTATTGAATTGCGTGAATTTCTGACATGTTTTGGCTTCTAAGTCTTCATCATATAAATGGTTTGAAAATATTTTCTCTCATTTCACAAACTACCTCTGTGATTCCTTTACTGTGCAAAAAGCTTTTTAACCAGATCTGCCTCATTTACTTACTTTTGCTTTTGTTGCTTGTGCTCTGACAGCACACCTGGAACATCACGATAAAACCACTGGCAAGGAGCGTTTTCTCTGTTATTCTTCCAGGAGTTTTATGATTCCAGATCTTACAGTTAAGTCCTTAACCCACTTCAAGTTAATTTTTGTATGTGGCATAAGGCGAGGGTACAATTTCATTCCTTGGCACGTGATTATCCAGCTCTCCATTAAAAGTTGAACCTCTCCCCATGGTGTTATTAGCACCTTTGCCAGAGATCAGACAACCAGGTTAGAGTGGGTGATTTCTGGGCTTCGTATTGTTCCATTGGTCTTTGTGTCTGCTTTTATCCCATTCCATACTGCTCTCAGCTTTGGAACAAAATTCAAACCCTACAATTTTTTTTTCCTGCAGTGTTCTCATCTGGGCTTAGTATGAGGATAATGTTGGCCTCATAAAATGAATTAGGAATTCCATCTGGTTGTTTTTTATTTTTTGGGAAGAATTGGTGCTTCGTACAATTCACCAGATAAGCCCCCTGGTCCTCCAGTTTTTCCTTCTTAAGGAGAGAGAGACTCACACAAATTTTAGAACTAAAATCGACTTCTGTGGAAAATGCTGTTGGAATTTTGACAAGGATTACTTGGGAAATGTAGATTGCTTTGGGTAGGATGCACATTTTAACAAAACTAATCCTCCCAATGCATGAACATAAGTTATCTTCTCATTACTTGTGTCTTCCTCAGTTTCTCCCATCAGTACACTGCAAGTTTCAGTGTAGACATTTCACTCACTTGGTTTAACTTATTCCTAAGTGTGTATTCCTAAATATTCTTCTTGATGCTATAGTAAATGAGATTGTTTTGAAGTTTCTTTTTCTGATAATTTATTGTTATTGTATAGAAACCCCACCAATTTCTGTACGTTAATCCTCCAACTTTAGTAAATTTGTGTATTAGTTCCAATGTCTTCTGGGAGTCTTTAGATATTTCTATAACTAAGATCCTGCCTTAAGATTCTGTAAGCATAGAATATTTACTTTTCCCTTCCTAATTTGGGTGCCTTTCTTTGTCTGGCCTAATTGCTCTAAGCAAGGATTTCGGTATTACATTGAATAAAAGTGGTGCTAGAGGCCATCCTCGTTTTGTTTCTGATCTTAGAGGAAAAGCTTTCAACTTTTCATTGAACATAATGCCACCTGTGAGCTGGTTATGGTTTTTATTATATTGTAGTACATTCCTTCTCTGAGTAATGTGTTGAATTTTCAACATGAAAGGATGCTGCATTCTGTCAAAAATATTTCATCCACCGAGATGATCATATGATTTTTAGCCTTTATTCTCTTAATAAGAAGGATCACAAAACATCTGCATATTCTGAACTCCCTTTGCACCTCAGGGATAAATCCCATCTGATTATGATATGGTATGGTATGAATTAAATCATGCATTCGGTTTGCTTGAAGTTTTCTGCACACACATCTATGTTCATCAGGAATATTGGCCTGTCATTTTTTTCCTGTAGTGTTCTTATCTGGGTTAGGTATGGGGATAATGCTGGCCTCATAAATGAATTAGGAATTCATCAGGTTCTTCAATTTTTTTAGAAGAGCTTGAGAAAGACTGGTAGCAATTATTGGTGCATGGTAGAATTCACCGCTGAAGCCCTCTGGTCCTCAGCTATTCTTTGGTGGCAGATTTTTCACTGATTCTTACTTCTTATTTATTATTACTTATTACTGATCTGTTCAGATGTATCATTTCTCCATGATTTAGTCTTGGTAGGTGTTATATTTCTAGGCCTTGATCGGGGTAGTTTTCTGGCATGTAATTATTCACAGTAGATTCTCATGATCCTGTCTATGTCTATGGTATCAGTTGTAATATTTTCCTTTTCACTTAAAATTTTATGTGCTTGAGTCCTATTTCTTTTCTTTGTTACTCTGGCAAAAGACTTGATTTTTAAAAATCAGCTCATACTTTTGTTAATCTATTAATTATCTTTCTACTCTCTGACTTATGTCTTCCCTAATCTATGTCTCCTATTGACTTGAGCTTTTGTTCTTTGTCTTGGTGAGGTGTGAAGCTAGACTGTGTATCTGAGACCTTTCTTGATGCAGGCAGCACTGCCTCTCCTGTAGTCAGTGTATGCTGAATCCTGTTTTGGGCCAATCTGCTTTTGACTGGGGATTCAAAGTAATTACTCACAGGTACGGGCTATTTTAACAGTGTTTTCCAACTATTTGATGGTTCCTGTCTTTCTCTCTTGCCATCTTGGTGATTTTGTGTGTGTTTTCATAGTAATATGCTTTGCTTCTTTCACTATCTTTTGTGTAGAAATAAAAGTTATTGTACTAGAGGTATTTTCTTTGTGAATACCATGGATCTTAAATAAAACATCTAACAACACTCTCTTTTAGGCTGATGACTTCAATCCTATCCAAATCTGTACACTTTGAAATCTCCCCCATTTAATGCTATCGATCTTACATTTACATCTTCTCATATTGGAGACCCATTAACAAATTATTGTAGTGACCATCCTTTTTAAATAATTTTATAGCACAAGCCTGTACTCTCAGCACTTAGGAGGCTGAGGTAGGAGGATCACTGTAAATTTGAGGTCGGCTACGAAGTGAGTTCAAGGCCAGCCTGAACTGCATAGTGAAATCCTGTCTCAAAAAGACAAAATAGTAGTAATAATAATTTTAATAACTTTTATTCAAGTGTGAAAGTCAATTTCTAGTACCCAGTTTCACATGGCTGGTCTATCATATATTATTTAACAACCACACATTTCTCCTGGATTTTACCTAAGTTGCACCACACTTGTGATCTGCCGTGACTGCCAGCACTGACACAGCAGGGGTAGAGAGCAGGGGGACAGAGATGGGAGAGAAGTAAAGGTCAAACACTCAAAAAGTGGGTGAGGCTCGGCAAGGAGTCTATTTGTTGCTTTGCACATTATTTGTTAATTTCCTTTCACTATGAATCTCAGTATCTCTTTAGTTTGCATCAAATGTTCCCACATTAAAAAGGATTTGTAAATCACTAGACCATAAATGCCATGGTATTCTTTCTCCGAGTTAATTCTTTAATGTACATTCTAAGTTCTAACTTTAGAACCTCAACAAGCAGCTTTCAGATCCATAGCTCAATTTGCAAAGGTAAAACTGTGAGCCACAGAACAGTTTGTCTATCAAGCTGCATAAACAAATTGAACTTGAAAATAATTTTCCCTTACTTAAAATCAAAGAGAGAACCTATGGATGATGAAGGTACTTAGTGAAAAAGCTCAAGGAAATTAACTTTGAAATAAATCATTTAAGAATTCGGGTTGTAGTACAAAAAATACAACACGTGAAGAAGTACTTTGAGCTGAGCGTGGTGGTGCACACCTATAATCTCAGCACTCAAGGAGGCTGAGTCAAGAAGGTCACCAGTCTGAGTCCAGCCTAGGCAACTCGGCAACTTGGCAAGACCTTGTCTCAAAATAAAAAATAAACGGCTGAGGATGGAGCTCAGTGCAAAGGCCTTGGGTTCCATGCCCAGTCCAGAGAGAGAGAGAGAGAGAGAGAAAGAGAGAGAAAGCATTTTACAGTTAGTGGTCTCCAGCACAGTAAACAAAGAACAGAAGCTATGGACACAATCTCGGCTTTCTGTTTAAAAGCACACACTATGTCTCTTGTCAAACTAACAGCACTTTATAAATACTGAGTGAGTAACGTCAGGGAGCCTCTGTGCCATACAACTTCAAATTCTGAGGCTTTATCCTGTAACTGGGACTATGTCTGTGACAGAACACTGAATTTCTTAGCATGTATACTGAATCAAATTGTTTGACATGAAATTTTAAACTGACATAAAAATCTGATTTTACCACCCACCTTGTTATTCTTAACCCAATGTCTACGACTTCACTAACCTTGTTATAATTAACTTCATCAACAAACTACAAGGATTCTCCTGCTACTCGGGACAAATACTCAGACTCACATACAAGAACACTTCACTCTAGTTAGGCAGTAAGATAAAATGCCGCAAAGAGCAGATTCATTTTCAGCACCCATGTTGTGTATAATGTCATTCTTCCACACACCTGTCAAGTGTTTGCCCAGGTGAGTGATAGATTGTTCTAGTAAGAGCTGTTTGCCCAGAAGAGCAAACTGTTTGTCTTGATAAAATTGATTTGCAAGAATTTCCTAAAGCAAACATTACAGTTATTTATTAATTTACTCTCTTATCCTCCTGGGCAAGAAACTCCCGGAACAAAGAATGAAACGTTGTCTACACCACTAGGCTCAGTTCTACAACCTCACATTACATGATAAAGAGAAAGAAACAGAAAATAAACCTGACTGAAATACAAGGACTTCCAATCACAGTGCTGCAGAAGCACATGATTGGTCTAAGCTGATAAATTCATCCAAGAATCAACTGAGACCGGGACAGTTCTAATAACCTCAGTCAGAGTGTGCATGCCACACCCCAGAACTCCACCTCCTCATCTCCCTCAGCTCTGGTTCCAAACTTGCCTTTAAATACACAGAAACACCAGGAAATAGTCCTGCACCACCTGACAATGGTTCCTAGTGCCCTGAGCATCTCCATATGGGGGGCACACAGATTCCAAAAGACCCATGTACAGACTGTCAACTCCAGCACATTTCATGCCCTTTCCCATGAAAACAGAACTGAATGTGGTCCTTTTCTGTTCTGAATTTATTTAGTATCAGTAAAGACCGCAACTACCCTTTGCCAAAAATGTCTGTTCCTCCATTTGTTCTGCATTCTAGATTTGGAGGCTATTACTACAAAACCGCACAGCAACCTGCACTCAGAAAGAACTTTGACCAGCACTTCAGTCTCTTTACCGTCACCAGGGAGACACTATGGAGAGATGTGATTTTTTTGTTCATTTTAGGATTCTTTCTTATCAAGGAAAGATAAAATGTAGATAGCATACCTCTTAGTCACCTTTCCATCACTTGGACATTATACCTGACACCCACAACTTCATGGAGGACAGGTTTATTTTGGCTCATGACTCGAGAGGTCACGATGCCCAAGGGGGTAGATCATACACACTAATGAGAGCTGGAATGGGAGGCACTCGAGTCAGGCGTCCAACCACCATGGTGGTGGCAGGGCTGAAGGGGACCTGGAGCTTAGAGGCATCTGACTCTAAATACTGGAAACCTGACTTTCTGAGGCTTTCTCATCCCCTTCCTTTTCCCCTTCACTCTACTGCCTGTTCCTGCTCTTAATGTCCTGCCATCTTCAATAAATGCAGCTACTGTACTACTTCCTATGAGGTGTACACTTGCAATCCTTTCCTTATCATACACAAGAACTTGGACTATTTTTTGGCTCATTCAACTGTAACCTTTCTGCCAGCCTATGTTTTTATCCTTTGTCAAGGATCAGAAGGCTGAATGCACACATTCTCTCCTCTGTTTCACTGGTCTGCATGTCTGTGTATGTGCCAGAACCATGCTGTTTTTATCACTGGAGCTTTGAAATAGAACTTGAAATGCAGGATTGTAATGATTCCTGCTTTGCTCCTGTTGCCCAAGATTGCTTTTCCTATTCTGGGTCTCTTTTGGTTCTATAAACATTTTAGGATTCACCCCCACACTAGTTCTGTAAGGAATACTGTTGGTATTTTTGCTAGGACTGCATTAAATCTATGTATCAGTTTTGGGAGTATGGTCACTTTCCCAATATTTATTCTGCTGATCCAGGAAATGGGGATATTGTTCCATTTCTTGGATCTCTTTTTTCAGCATACATTACACTTTTCATTGTAGAGATCTTTCACTTCCTTTTCCTTTGTTAAGTTAATTTGTGAGTATTTACTTTTTCTTGAGGATACTGTAAATGGTATTGTTTTCCTAATTTCCTTCTCAGTGGGCTCATTATTAGCATATAGGAATGCTATTGATTATGTGTGTTGATTTTGTGTGCTACTACCTTGCTGAATTTACCATAGGAGTCTTTTGGTAGAATTTTTTGGGTCTTCTTTATAAAGGATCATGTCATCTGTAATAAAAATACTTCGACTTTTTCCTTTCCTGTATGTACACATCTCTCTTATTTCTTGCCCTTGCCTGATTGCTCTGGTTAAAATTTTGAGCACTGAATTAACAGAAATGGTGATAGTGGTGATTTTTGAGTTGTTCTTGATTTTAGAAGGAAAGCTTCAGATTTTCCCCACTTATGTGGTTGCCAGTAGGTTTGTCATAAATGGCTTTTATCAGATTGAGATAAGGTCTTGTACATCTACTTTCTTCAGAGTATTTTTTCCTTATCATGAACACGTTGGATTTTTGTCAAAGGCTTTTCCTGCCTCTACTGAGATGACCACGTGATTTTTGTCCCTGCTTCTATTTATGTGACATATTAATCAGTTTCATATACTGAACCATCCTTGCATCCCTGATGAAGCCGACCTGACCAGGATATACGACCTTTTTAATGATTTGTTCCATTCAGTTTGCCAAAATCTTGTTGACAGTCTTTGTATCTATGTTCATTAAACAGATTGGTCTGTTGTTTTGTTTTTTATTTGGTTCCTTTCTAGTTTAAAAATTAAGATAATGCTAGCTTCCAATAATGAGTTTGGCAAGTACTCCTTCCATTTCTATTTCATTAAATCATTTGAGGAATTTGGCATTGGATCTTCCCTAAAGTTCTTGTTGAATTTGATGGTGAATCTATCAGGTTCTGGGCTCTTCTGGTTTTTCATTCCTGCTTCAATTTCTTGGCCTGCTATTGGATTATTCAGGGTTTTTTGTGGAGGGGGGAGCATAGAGACAGAGATAGACATAGACATAGAGATAGACATAGACACAGACAGAGATATTTTCTTGGTTCAGTTTTGGTAATTCATATGTACCTAGGAATCTATCCATCCTTCCTGGAGTTTCCAATTTATTGGAGTATAGGATTTCAAAGTAGTAACTAATAATCTTGTGGATTTCAGCAGGATCTGTTGTGATTTCACCTTTTTCATTTCTAATTTCATTAGTATGAGTCTTTTCTTTCCTTCTTGTGGTAAGACTGGCTAAGGGTTTATCTATTTTGTTCATTCTTTGAAATAACCAGTTATTTGATTTACTGATTCTTTGTAATTTTTTTGGTCTTGATTTCATAATTCATTATTTTCTGCTTTGATTTTTATAATATCCTTCCTTGTACTGGCTGTGAATTTGGATTGTTCTTGTTTTTCTAGGAACTTCAAGTGTATCATTAGGGTATTTATTTGGGTCCTCTGTTTTTCTGATGTGGGTATTCACAATTACAAATTTCCCTCTTAGGACTGCGTTCACTGTGTCCCATAGGTTCTGGTGTGTTGTTCTCACATTATCATTTGATTGTAGGAACTGACTGACTTCTTCCTTGATTTCTTCTGTGTCCCATTGATTTCGAGAGTGCATTGTTTAATCTCTATGTGCTTACATAATTTGTGTTTTCTTTTGCCTTGATTTCTATTTTCTCTGCACTATGATATGATAAAAGTTTGGAATTATTTTAGTTCTTCTGTATTTCTTTAAGCAAGCTTTACAGACTAATATATGATTTATTTTGGGAAATGTTCCATGTGCCACTGAGAACAATGTACATTCTGTTGTTGTTGGGCACAATATTAGATATCTATTGTGGCCCTGAAGCAAGGCCAGCAGATCGCTGTAGCTGCTGGTTTCAAACAGGAGCCTAAAGAGAATTCTTTTTGTGGTCTGTTGGCCATTTCAGAACTTTGGAAATGGAATGGTCAATTCATCAGAAAGAAATAGTAGGTGAGTATGGCGGACTTTAGGGGGCCAGCAGGGGAGAGACCCTGGCGCCTCGGGACCTGCACCATGCAGTTGACTCGGGGTGCTGGGAGAACAAGGAGCTCCTCCCCTCTCTAGGGGGCGGCTGAGAGTGTGGCAGACTTTTGGCAGCCCGACGGAGAGAGACCCTGGCGCATCGGGACCTGCACCATGTGGTTGACTTGGGGTGCCGGGAGAACAAGGAACTCTTCCTGTCTCTGGGGGGTGACTCTGATCCTGCCCGAGTGTGGGCTGAGAATCAGACATCTCATTTGGTCCTGTCCCCTATCCCGTGTCCCCCTCCCCTTCCTCCCTGCCTAGCAAGTGGGAGCCAGTGAACTACACATCTTGTGAAAAGATTGGCTATGTTATTTAGTATGAGCTCTCCATATGCAAGGATAAGGACAACCATTTGGAAGAAAACAAGAGACAATATGACAGATAGTGAAGATTTCTGGTTGTCTAGCTTTGAAATTTATCCTTTCTTATGTCCCATTCTGTTCTGTTTTGTTGTGTTTAATTTTACTCCCTTTTAAAATAAAAAAAAGTAAAATAAAATAAAATAAAAAAATAATTTGTTGATGTAAGCACCTAAATTTGGGGAGCTGTTTGTTACCACCACATATGTTAGCCTAAGCTGACTAAAAGGTATCAAAACCATGGCAGAGGATCAACCCTTTAGAAGTCCTATAGAATACCCATTCTGTGAGCCAGTGTTAAGTATGGGCTGGGAGGAGAAACAAGAAGCACCTTTCCTGTTAGGGCTGGGAGACAAGAAGAGCTGAGTTCATTTCTGCCCCACCTCCCAAAGCAATCAGCTGATTTAGAGGAATACAGGCTGAGTTGACAGCAACTGAGGTACAAAATTGACTTAATGCTTGTATTGTATGATTAACTTTGCAGGCATAAAGCCAGTAGTCTGAGCACCTATCTAGAGAATAACAACATACAATATAGCAACTATGGGGGATTTTCTTCTGTCTTATTTTTGAAATCCAATACTCTTTTCATTGTTTTGTTTTGCTCCACTTTACTGTTTTATTTTATTAAATCTTTTGTTTTGATTGGTTTTATTCTGTACTGTTTTGTCTGATTTTATATGTCTGATGGCATAGCCAGCAATTTTGAAAATAACAAAAGGCACTACAGTAGCAATGGCTGATTTCCTATTAGCCTGTTTTGAAGTCCTGTATCACTTTTACTGTTTGTTTCGACTGAATTTATTTTGTTTATTTTGTTTGGTTTTATTCTCTTTAACATTAAAAAAGAATTATGCTAACATAGAAGTATTATAAATCACAAATGGAAATTGCAGAAAGATAGACAGAGAGAACTGATTATGTGTTTGTGATGAATAAAAAATTCCTGGGAGTGGTAGAGAATGAGACAAACATGATCATTTAAACTAGATACAATCTTTGCCTTGGATGTCTCTATTTGGGTAATTATCCCTCAGGTCACTGAGGAAACACTAACACTGGTTTAGAAATGGTGGGTGGAGTCTCTGTGCCTCTAGCAGAAGGTTCAGGTTGTGAAGGAGGGAACTTTCTGTGGAATGGTTATGTTGACTTATGCTCTCTGGTACTCTTGGTCCAAACACATAAAAAAGTAAAGAGACTGTCATTCAGATAGAATATAAGCATGGAACATGTTTCTAACAACTGACAGCAACAAATGACACCGAAAACCACAGAGCTGAATCTGCAGGAATATAGATAATAGGAGCTAATTTGACATATGTGTATAGCTTTAATATTAAACCATAATACACATCTTGTATGTGTAGAAAACTTAGGAATTCTTAACTTTGTACACAACTATGAAAATCAAGAAATTGAAAGCTGAAAGAGATTTTGATTGTAATGCATCCATTTTCAAAGTTTGAAAGTATCAGCCGAAGAGTCCAATTACTCTGTTTGCTTCACTGAACTAAAGCCTTTTGCTGTTATTTGAAGCAAATTCTCATTGGTCTTAAATAAGGACAGAAAACAGTCATCTTCATCTGACATCCTAATTACAGTAAATTCCTGACTACTCAAGGCCACACAGTAGCAAGAAATCACTGTAGCATGAATCAAGTCAATAAATGTTTTCTCCTTGCTTTCAAGTCTCTGTATTAGACATCATCACAGTTGATTTAACACTTTACAGTACCCTAAAATGTCAGCCTTCTTCAGCCATCCTGAAGATGAGCATCAATGTTCTTATTTAAGAGCAAAACGGCTAAAAGTTACTTAGAAACAGAGGAATAAGAGAGTTAAGAGGCATGAATTTTCCAACCCCTAGAATAAAGCTGTAATAGTCACCAAATTGGATGGTAAATTCAAACAATGCCTTTAATTTTCCTTCATTTCCAACCCTTTGGTTCTTCAAAACAATTTCTAAAACTTTCATGAATTGAAATACTACAAATCTCCTTAATCAGTAAACTTTTATTATGCATAGTACTTGACAGTGATACTACAAAAAGATTCATCCTTGGAAGAGAATGATTTGCTCAGGACAGAAACTTGCATATAAAAACCCCCAGAAAACTATATAGCAGCTGTGCATAGTGGCATGCACTTGTAGTCCCAGCTACGCAGAAGGCTAAGGCAGGAGGACTGTTTGTGCCCAGAAGTTTGAAAACAGCCTGGATAATATGACAACACTCCAACTCAAAAAAAATTACAACACAATACAGAATGTAATGATTTGTGTCACAAGAAATCAACTTTTCTCTTTTCCTATAAAAAAATCCAAAGGATGAATTCAAATATTTACTGCCTCTTTTCTGAACTTGGTTTGCTAAATAAGCATTTCCTGTTTGACATTCTTTAAATTCTCCTTCATTCGAAGTGAAATAAATTTAGGTAGATCTACTAAGTACACTGTACCTTGGCAGCTTTTCACTTCAGCTAAGAGCATCTGGGACACACATCTCAGGGCAGCCACCAGCACAGCCCCACCAGACCCCGCCTCTTTCCTCCAGACCCCGCCTCTTTCCTCCAGACCCCGCCTCTTCCCTCCAGACTAGGCAGCACACCCCTTTCCCCCAGCCAGCTGCTACACAGGGGCTTCTTCTACATCAAGTTTTGCTTATGCTGAAATAATGAGACGCACATAGATACAAAGAAAAAAACTTTCCTCTACAGTTAGAGAACTCAGTGGATTTCTCTGTTGGAACTAAAGTAAATTCCACAAACAATGGCTGCTAAGAAAATCTAATTCTGTCACAAAAGCCAGTGAGGGAGAAATTATATTTTCTTATGGAATCATTAGCTTAGCTGAATCTGAAAATGTATTTAAAGTACAATCTTTCAAATAGAGTGTAGGATAACCAGCTGTCTCCCTTCATTTATATGCACAAAATAAAGGGCCCCTGGTGGCAACTTTTAATGGATTTCAAATGCTAATGAGAAAAAAACCCAAATTAAAAATAAATTGTTTCCATTTTATAGTCGGAACTACTAACCACCAGGGTATTAAATATGACAAACTGGTTAAAAAATGGGAGGTTTCTATAAACACCTCTTCAGTATTTCTATGCTTTTTTCCAAGTGCCAAAAATAATTCTAAGTCATTTCAGATTCCACTGTAAAAAACAAAACAAAACAAAAAAAAAACCCTATTCTAATTTCTGGGTAAAGACGGATTGAAAGTATATTTTTTACTCTCTCCTAAAACTCCTCTATGGTCACAATAAAATTTTAAAAAATTTTTTTAAATACCCACCAGAGAATGTGATAGAATCCAATTGCACCAATGTGAGACAGCTGGATGGGGAGTGACTAATGTCACAGACATGAGAAAGCAAACACACCTTAATTAATAACACCAAAGCATAGGTTAAATAAGATAATGTCACAAATCAGTACCAAATAAATGCTTGCTTTTTTATTAATAAAATGCTTACGAAGGGTGATCTTTTGGAAGACGGCGTCACCTTTTTGAGTTATCAGTAAAGACGAGAACAGCAGAATATAAGGAGGAAAAAGTAACCAGCAGAGTGCGCAGAGCTGCCTGAAGAAGACAGGAGAGGCTCTGTTTGAGGCGCTTGGAGGGAACCCTGTGCTTCTGGTAGGACTGGGGTAACCTTGCCTAGGAAGTCCTTTGTAGAAGAAAATGAAGAGACCCAGGCAAGAGTGTGTTTGGAAATCCTATAAACAAATAAAAATGTGTCTACAGAAAACACCTGGAGAGAGGCCAGACCTGAGAACCGAAACCATGACATGCAGCTGGTGCCTGCATGGGGTACCCAGCCTCCTCTAGATGGGAGTGTGGCCGAGCCTCTGGGACCACAGGAACACCGTGAGGAAAGCGGAAAAGCAGACGTAGGAAACACATCCTGAGAAGGGCGACAAGGGTCGGGCAGGAAGTCCTCTGAGTTTTAGGAAAGCTGGTTATTGGACCAGATGTCTCCAACTAGACTTAATGGGCTTTGCCACTTCGTAAGGGTGGAGATGAGCAGGTGAGAATGCCAGTCTGGGCTGAGGCTGCAGTGACTGTGATGCAGGACTTTGCTTCTGTCTCTGCTGGAGGGGAACCCTCCACTTTCTTTTTTCTTTTTTTCTTTTTTGGTACCAGGGATTGAGCTCACAACCTCGTACTTGCCAGGCAGGTGCTTAAGCCACTGAGCTAAATCCCCGGCTCAAACTCTCCACTTTAAATCCTCTTCAAAGCCAAGGGCGTAGCTCCGTAGTGGAGCACTTGCCTAGCATGTGCAAGGCCCTGGCTTTGAGCTCGGCACCATAAAACAGAACAATAAATCCTCTTCGGTACCACTCCAAAGATATGCATTACTGCAGCCTAGTACACTATCATCATATAACTTTTTAACAGATATTTTCACAATGAAGAACATTTTGTTTATTCCCACAGTTTTAGTAAAGTTAGCATACTGGGAATCAAGAGAACAGAAATTCAGATTCCTTTAGTAGTATACCTCTCACATCATTAGATTTTAAGCACTGGACAGATGAGTAAGAAGAAAAACAACTGATCTTGCCGGGCGTGGTGGCACACATCTGTAATTCCAGCACTAGGGAGGCTGAGGCAGGAGGACTGTTTCAAATTCAAGGCCAGCCTGGGCTACAAAATGAGCCTGAACTATATAGTGAAACCCTGTCTCAAAAAGACAAACAAACAAACAAAACAATTGACCTAAAAATGTGTTTTATTTGTTTTAAGAAGGGATCAGTGTTTTTCTGTCAGGTTCCCCTTTAGCTAATATGGAGTCATAAATATATCAACAATACAGAGTTTCTACTTGGTAACGTACGCTTCACCTAGAAATTGATTTTATCATTCATTTAAGGGTAAGTAGATGCTTGGCATTGTTTCTGGTGGGTATGACATCTGGACACTGGGTTTAGGGTTTCTGCACTGAGTTGCCTCATCATCTGAGGCGTGGCCTGCTGTCCATACAGAAGCCCAGCTTCACACGGAAAAACTCAAGGCCAGAGCTCTCTACTGTGGGGAACAAGCCCTCCTGAAGGATGTATTCTTACAGATTTACTTACATTTTAGTAGCCTTAAGGAACCATGAAATATTTCACGTTCTCTGAAGTTCACATATTACATTCTCAAAATGTGCTCATCCTTACATGTCCAAAAGAGGCTGCCGTCTGTTAACACTGACATGCACTTGTAACCGAGGAATGGCTGATTTCCCTAAACCAATGAGAACACCAGGCAGGAACCTCAGTCATCACAGCTGAGGCTGCTGGGTTGGGTGGACCCCAGAAATGATGCCTGGACTATGGCGACCAGAACAGCCAAAGCCGTAAGCAAGTAACTCCCCACACCAGCACGGGACAGAGCTGCCATTTCATCTCCCCAGTCTGTCACCAGGATTCTCAATAAATTCAGCGACGGCTCAGAAAAGAATGACCACCGCCTGAGTTTCTAACGTTGATTGCTAAGTCATGATTCCTGCATCTGTGGGCCACCCACCAGATCACACTAGAGACTCCACTGTGAACCAAGCTCTACCCAAGACACATTCTAACCTTAATCATGTAAATCAGAGCCAAGTTTGCTGACCCAAAAAACAGGTCAGTCCCCTTAAACCCTGGACCTAACCAGATGTGGTGGCACATGCCAGCCCTCTGGGAGGCTGATGCAGGCATCCCAAATTTGAGCTCAGGGTGGAAAAGTTAGCAATTTAGAAGGCCTTGCTTTTTAAAAAGAAAAGAAAAAGAAAAAGGGTGGCGGGAGCTGTACAAAGGCCTGGGCTTGATCCTCAGTAGCACAAACAATAAAACCCCAGTCCTGCCCTTCCCTTAAAACTATAATTTATGGCCCAACAGCAACTGTGGCCTCCTTTATTTTATTTTATTTTATTTTATTTTATTATTTTATTTTATTTGTGGTTGTCCCATTCAGAAGAAATTCAATCCCTTTGTTATTTCTGACCAAAGCAAAAACCAAAAAGACATCTTTATTCCCTGCCAGCTCTCACACAAAGGCAGAAGTCCCCGGCTAATGTCTGCCCTTGCAGAAGGACAAGGAGGTTCTGGATGTCCAAGGACACTGGGGAGATGAGCAGCCTGGCAAGGCAGTCCAGGCTTACAGGAAGGGATCTCTCATCCCCGTGAACATGCGCAGAGGAGCAGGCTGGCAGGGCCGCTGTCCTGTGGGCATTCACCCCACCAGGCTACAACTACAAACACCAACGTACAGAGACCAGAAAACCAAGTCTCCTCGGGAAGGAAAGCAACAGAGCAAATATGCGGAGGACACAGTTGAAAAGACGCAGGAATAAACCAATCTTACACATAATTTTCATTAAGAACTGCTAAAATAAAAAACTTTAGAAGTCACCGTGGTCAGTCCTGGTAGTTGTACCAAGCTGGCACCGTGCGTGGAAGTTGAGCAGGGTAAGCTCCACACAGGAGTTCTCCTTACACACTGTGCCCTGGTCTCCCCCGGGGAGTCCTCTCTCCCAGAAGGGTTGTGTGCAACTATGACCTGCTGCCCCAACGACGAGAATGACACAGGCTCTTAGGAAGGGATTCCTATCCTCAACCAGCCTACCACCTAATTAAAGATACGCCCAAGTCCCATGAAATTACAGCTATTCAAGAAAAGTATACTTTAGGGAACACAGCTGTAGGTGTTTTGTTGACTCATACTTCTAGAAATAACATCTGCTCTTTTTCTACTTAAGGTTAAAAAATAAAAAAGCCAGGGCCGGGGATTTAGCTCAGTGGCTTAAGTGCCTGCCTGGCAAACGTGAGGTCGTGAGTTCAATCCCCGGTACCAAAAATAAAATAAAATAAAATAAAATAAAATAAAATAAAATAAAATAAAATAAAATAAAATAAAATAAAATAAAAAAATAAAAAAGCCCATAGTCACACAATCATATTAGCCCAAAATAATAATTGGGGCCATAGTATACATACTTTTGCAACCTGAATTTTTAATTAGAATGCATTCTAAACAAATGTATATTACTCATCAACAGCTGCAAATAATTTCATTAAGCCAATCTATGTTGCTACCAAATTCATTATGAAATTTCTGCAATAAATGTTATTTTACATAGTTACGTTCTATTAATTTTCACTATACTTTCTCTATACTTGCTTTCTTTATCTTTGTTTTCCTTTTTAAAAAAACTCAACTCTTTTGATCTCTCCTTAGCCATCCCCACTTCTCCAGCTAGAAAACAGTTTAAAATGCACATCTTTCAAATATTTTCTTTGCCTACAGAATAGCAAATATATACATACACATTACTGATCTGTATTACAAAACTTTGATTGTCATATGTAAGTTTCTGGACAGACTGCTTATTTCACTAAAAAATTTAAAATTGTAAAATTCCAGAAATACAGATCAGTAAGTAAAGATCTAACTAATTCTTTTTATTACTCATATGAATTTTTTTTTCATACCAGGGATCAAACTCATAACCTCGTATGAATTTCTTTGTATGGATTTTACCCAATCATTATTCTTCCCTTTAAGTTCTTGTCACTATGCAAAATGATCTCTGTATTTATACACCTGAATCTCAGTAATTTTATTTCTTTAGGAATAGGTTCTAAGATTTGAGATTGAAGATGTAACGATTGCATGTAATGTTAATATTAAAATATTTTCCAGACAGCTTTCCCCAAAGTTTACAATAATTCACATTCCTTCCAGTGAGTGTGCTTTTTCTTAAATTCTCAGCATTGGAAATCATTGCTGTTTTTGCTAATCTTATTGTAAAAAGTGGTATATAAATATTATCTTAATACATATTTTCCTGACTAAAACTAAGGCCGACCACCTTTCCATGTTCGCTGGTCATTTAGATTTCCTCTTCTGTGAAATCCTATTCTTTTGTCAGATTTATTTTAGGAATGTAAAAGTCCATTTTCAAGAAATCCATAAACCTAATTTATTATATCAACAAATAAGATAAGCAAATCCATTCCCACAATATAGTTGGTAAAATTCAGCAGCTAAGTAAAAGATGGAAAGCTTTATTAGACTACTTAAACATGATAAACACTATCAAAAGAAAATGTTATACAAAAATGATTTCCATTAAAATCAGAAACAAAAGAAGATGCCCTAGAATGACACTCTTGGATAAGTACATGAGAAAAATGAAATCACGTTCACAAAAAGACCAGAAGAACATTAAGCAGCACATCTGTTCCTAATAAACATCCCCTGAACATAGTTCAAGTGTCCACCAGTGCATGTATGTGGAAGTACACTGGGCCACATTCATGCCCTGGTGTCCTCTGGAAGGAACAGAGTTTTCAGATCAACACAGTAACACCAAAGAAACTCAAAAACCATGCGCCAAGTGAAAGAAGCCAGCACAGCAGAGTATACATGCATGATTTGTATCACAGAAAGCTCTGGAGTAAGTAACACTAAATTGTAATAATCCTATATTTAGTAAATGCCCAGAAAAAGCAAATCCACTGAAACAAAAAGTAAATTAATGTTACCTGGGACTGAGAGAAGGTGGGAACAGGAATTAACATAAATGGGCATGAAGGTTCTTCTCGAGAGGATGAAAGAGTCTATATTCCATTTACAATTATACCACCCAGTTATATACCACCCAGTAAACGTACTAAAATTATATTGTTCAATTGTGTACTTGAAATGAGTAGTCTCTATGACATACAAAATATACTTTATTTATTTATTGTCTTTTTAAGACAGGGTCTCACTATGCGGTTCAGGTGGGCTTTGGGCTCTCTTTGCAGCCCAGGTTGGTCTTGAACTTGTGATGATCCACCTGCCTCAGCCTCCTGAGTGTTGGGATTACCAGAGTACACCACCACACCCAGCTCTATACAAAATATACTTTAATAGAGTTGTTTTTTTGGTATAGCACAGCGGTACAGCAACTGCCTGGTAGGCAAAAGGTCCTGAGTTTGATTCCTAATAACAAAAAATAAATAAAGTTCTTTTTTTAAAAGGTTATGAAAAAATTAAAAGACCTTTCCAATTTATTTGGAGATGTCATCTAAGTATGTTAAAACTTTGATATGTGTTAGTCTCATTTTTTAAAAAAGGAAGAAAAGGGAAAGTAGAGGAGATTGATGAATTCTACCTTGTAGTCTTTTTAAGATACTCACCCATCCATCTACCCATCCATCCATTCATCTACTTGACCCACTGTGATGCTGGGGATAAAACAGTATGCAAAGAAAACATGACCTATCTTGTGCTCATATTAGAAAGAGGAAACAGACCCAAAAATTCAACTAAAAATGCTCACGAGGAACACACTGTAAAATAATGATTAGAGGAAAAATAGCTTTTCTTTACAGTAACTGTGTAGAAAGGGAAATTTTTAAACTCCATTAACAAAAAAACTATTAAACATTTAGGAAAAGTATACATCCTATATAAAGAAAACTATAAAACATTTTTTTAAAAAAGGTCAAAGAGGGGCAGGGGATATAGATTGCTGGCAGAAGCACACAAGCAAGCACAAAGTCCTGAATTCGATTCCTAGTACGGGAAAAAAAAAAAAGGTAAAGGAACATTTGAACAAACAGAACTATATTTCATGCTTGTGAATCAGAAGGTTTCATTCCAGTTAGACTTGCAAGGAGGTTATGACCTAAATGACTTGTAATTTCATATACTAAAAAAGAGAAATAAGGTAAATAATGAAAAAACTTATTTGTAAAACAATAAAAATGAAGATTATTTACTACTGTATTTTAAATTTCTCATTAAGCACAAATGCTCGCAGTCTGATGCTGGACTATAACTATCAGGGGAGCAAAGAGAGAATCTGGGGAAAGACGTGGATGCAGTACAGAGGGCTGTTCATTTCAAAGGGCAGGACAGTTAATTATGCTGACACAATTGGTTATCCAACTGTAAGAACAGAAATAAAGAACAATTCCAGTAAATTAAACTTTAACTGGAAAAATAAAATCTAAAGAACTTAGAAGTTTAAGAATATTTGAATAGCCCAGGATCTAGTACATGTTTTTGTATAATACAGAAAATAAAGAAACTGAAAGGGAAAAAAAAGACACCTTTGACAGTGTGGACATCTTAACACTGTTGTGAGAACAAAGTACATTAAAAAAAAAAAGCACAAGAGGGAAAATATTTTTTAAGACAAAGTGGCAGTGTTCACAACAAAGAACTCCTCTGAATTCATGCAGAAAACAATGAACTACCCAAAAGAAAAAATGTGATCATGCATTTTTATTTCCTCCATAAACAAGATTCAAATATGTTTCCAATCTCCATGTAAAAGCTGCTTTAGAATTCTGTGGGAAGCAGCAGCCCAGCCAGTGATTTGTGGCTTTTGTTTCAATCTGAAAACAGTTTCTGGAAATGTTGGGAAGAGTCTGTGGAATAAGCCATTCATTAAGAATCTATACTCATTTATTGACCCAATATATCTATTGCAAGTAAATATGTGAAAAAAATACGTTTTTCTTAGGCAAGTATAATGAACACTTGCAACAAGCAACTGTATATGTGTATATAATTTTTCAGAGAGGAAACAGAAGTAAAATACAGGTTAATAATCTTTAAAGGTCAAAAAGGAAAAGGGTTTGGAGAGAAGGAACACTGATTCGTCTTTGAGCTACTATAATCGCAAGAGAAGACACAGAACTCCAAGAGGATCCAAGCAGCTGAGCACGAATCTAGCAGTTACTTTTTCTGTCTTGTTTTTTTGGAGAACATTCACCAGAAAGATGGTGTAAAATCGAAGTATTCATATGCAGCTTTGAGATAAGCAGACAGAAAGCTCCAGCTGGCAGGGCGGCGAGCAGGCATTGCCCTAAGGAGTCCAGGGGGAAGCTGGGATCCAGGCATCGCAGATGATGGTGATCTGACCTTCTGCCTACCCAGAGCAGGACTCCAGCTGGCCAGCTGGGAGCTCAGCTGGGAGACGATCTCAAGCACTTTACAGTGGTACCTTGGTTCACTGAACTCAATTTGATGATTCTGGTCCCAAACCAGACTGGCTGGGAACAGAACCAAATTTTCCCCTAAGGTTCAATGTAACTAAGGTTAATCCTTCTAAACCATATGTATTTTTTTAAGCACAAAAATATGAAACAAGTACAATACATTGTATAAAGAGAGGGACTCTAACCTTGTGGCAACTTCTGGCACGGAGGACAGGAAAGTGAGTGGGGAGGAGGTCACTTATTGGAGGGAGGATCCCCCTCCATAAAGACATCAGGGTGCTCTCCTTCAGGGTCTTCCTGTCTTCATTGTCACTGCAGGGTCAGTTTTAATGAAAAGCCTGTCTAATGTCTCTGTTTTCCTGCTCTGCATAACCCTCCAGAAATGAGAGACTACGTCATGGTTCATCGGATTCGACACTGTTCCAGATGGTTATGTTGGGGTGGTGCTTCTTAAAGAAATCCCAGCACTCATCCCATTTTCCAGAATGGATCTGATCCCATCGCTGCCGACCTCCTCCTCCTCCCCGCCTTCCTCTTCCTCAGTGGATGCTCTGCAACGCGTGCCTCTGTGCTCACTCTGGAGTCCAGGGGAGTCTTCCACCATGAGCTCCTGCTTATGGTCCTGTCAAGCTCCTCTGTGTCTGCACCCTCGACCCACATGACCGCCTCCATTCCCTGTACAGCAGACCCTTCAAAGTCACATTCAGGGACACATTCTGCCCGCTGTTCCTGCAGGCTGGGTTTTTTAAGGTCTGGTAGCTGACATCTTCCCAGGCTTTGTCAGTGAGGCTGACATAGTGGAGGACGTTCAGATACTTCCTGCAGAAGCCTAGGCCACCCCTGCTGTGACATCAGAACTCCTGTGAAGAGCACCCTTGGATACAACTTCTTGGAGCTGCAGATCACTCGCTGGTCCACGGCTGCCGAAGAGGTGTCATGTTGGGGGAGAAACTTGACTCAGCATCCACATCGTCCTCTAAGGTCAGAGGGGCCAAGCTCTGCCCGTCACAAGAAGGTGCCCTTCAGACAGCTGGCTGTCAGGTATTTCTTAACAGTGGGTGCAAACACCTCGGGCAGCCATTCCATGAGCAATCACCTGGTGACCCAAGCTTTCACAGTGGCCATCTATGTGACGGCATCTGGCCTTGTTTACGTTCTGCTCCTTGAATGCCGAGAGGTCCAGGAACAGCGCACCAATATGGCTTCATCTTCACATTGGTGCTTGTGTTCACACACAGCTCAAGAGTCACCCTGTCCTTTATGGGCGTGCGCCCTGCTGCTGCCTTTTTCCTCTGCGTGCATAGGTTCTGTTTGGCACCTTCTTCCAGAAGAGCCCTGTTTCATCAAGGTTGAACACTTATGGAGCAACGTAGCCTTCTGCCTTCATGAACTCTGCAAATTCATTCTTCTCTTCTCTTTTTCTGTTCTCTCTCTTTCTCTCTCTTTTGAGACAGAATCAGCCTCTTGAGTGCGAGGATTACCGGTCTGCGGCACCACACCCAGCTTGTAAATTCTTTCTTGTATTCTTCTGCAATGGCCTTGTCACAACCAGAAGCCTCACCATCTCTTATAACACTGTGGATGCCACGTCTCTTGAAGAATTTACCAGACCACTCTCTCCTGCCTTTAAATTCATTACTTCTCACAGGTGTAGAGGGGTTTTCTTGCAGTAAATCATGGCAGTTTCCTGGTTTTCTCACAGATCAGAGCTTCACTGATGTTATGCCCTGGCAGCTGTTTCTCATTCAGCCACACCGACAGAAGTTTCCCATCTCTTCCAGCACTGCATCCTCTGCTTGGTTCACATCATTACTTCCTTTACCCACTGAGCTCTTTTGACGGCATCTTTATTCTTCAAAAACAGTTGAGATGGTTGACCTCGCCATCTTGTACACTGAGGCCAGATCGGTCACACAAGCGCCACGCTTGTGCTGTGCTGCACTTTCCTTCTTCAGTTCGATGGTTATTTTCCTAAAACCTTCTTACCATTCTTGCTTTGCACATTCTGGTCACCTTCGTTACAACACCACACTTTCTTTTTATCCCCCTGCTGGCTCTGCACTTTCTCTGGAACCCTGCTGGAGTGAGCAGTACTGCACAGCACTGTACGTGCTAAACGGCCCATGGAGAAGCTTCACAGCCGTGTGCTCAGGTCTACCTGCGGCCACCATCTCCACTAGAGGAAGCTTCGACCGTGCATCAGACCAGGGAAATGCCACCCTTGTGCTCATCACCGATGTGGAGCTGCTGAACAGAACTCAAATTCTGTTCACCCACAGAAGTGTCTTTGAAGCATGGTATTACTGTGTATTAACGGGTTAAGCTATCAGCCTGGCCATGCTGGTTTAACAAGTGAACAATGCCTACTTCAGGATAAGAAACAGAAAAAGAGGATGGCTTGGCCTAGTAGGGCGCAACAGGGAACAGAGACTAAGACAGCTACTGGTAAGAGTGGAAGCAATTCAAGAGGGAACACCTTTTGTGCCTTACTAGGGAGCAGTCCCCAACTGTGCAACTGGGCCTGCACCCCAAGTGCCTGGAGAACAGCGTCAAAGTCCTGTCTGATCTCTGTGTCCCCCTCTGTGAGCAGCACCAACCATTCACAGAGCCCAGAGCATGGGACACATCAGACCTCTTAAGCCCTCTTCTCACCTCTAAAGGACCTATGGTGTAGGAAGACAGATTCATGACAGGAAGTGGAAGAGAAGGTCAATTCTGCCTGATCTTCTTAAGCCTGGGAAAAAAAGACCTTCTCTCTTCTTGCCTTTGGGCATTACAGTGCTACAATCTGAGACTCAAGCTTGACTTCAGAGTAAGGGGCAAAGCAGCTTCCTCGTGAGACCCTTAGATGTGTGGCGAAGGAGCCCTGCCTTTCATCTCCCTAGAGCCAGACCCAGTGTGAAACCAGCCCAGCCACTCCCTCTTGCAGAAGTCCACTCCTGAGCCACTCATTCAGGTCTCTGGGTGACTGCTCACCATAGGCCTCCTACCTTGGAGGGGTGTATGAAAGCGGCCAGCACTGTGTACTAATGCCCAGCCTCAAGGAGAAGCCACGGTCAGCAGGACAAATGGACAAGGCCAGGAAAAACTTGTCTTGTCTGGTGCTCAATTTCAGCAGTCTCAGGGATATAATATTAAAACACACAAACAAACCACATCGGCTAACAAAGCATCCCTGTTGCTCTCATCAGCAGCAAGGCTGTGGCCAAGGCCACAAGATGACGCCAGACAGGTGTGAAAAAACGTCGTCCTGCCTTCAGGTTGCAGCAGGGGAGAAGGTATCAAAGGCCACCTACACAGACCAGAAGGCACCAAGACAGGGCAAGTCTTGCTCTACATGCAAATACTGTGCATCACACTCCTTGGGGACCTCAGCTATAATGTGATGACATTTTAAAAACGATGGTAAAGTGTATTTCCAGTTTGCACCAGGCTGCCTAACCCCAGGGTGCTGCAAAGTGGCAGAGAGGTGCCCCAGCCACACATCCCAGAGATTTTCACCTCCAAGTGCAAATGTCCATATGGCACACACACCAGGGCCCAAACAGGAGCAGCCAGGCTGATTCCAACAGGGTTGTGGCGTGTCACTCCCCAGTGGGTATGCCCCAGGGGGAGGGAACTACATTTCTGACAGCAATCTAGTATACCAGACATCTGATTTTCAGTCTTACAAGGAAAGTTGTTAACATTTCTCTGTTTTTGGAATGAATCTGAGCTGGGTGTGAGGGTACAGGCCTGTAATCCCAGCACTCTGGGAGGCTGAGGAGGGGGATCCTTAGTTCAAGCCCACCCTGGACAACTTAGTGACTTAGCGAAGCCCTGTCTCATAATAAAAGATTAATAAAGGGCTGGGGATGTGGCTTAGTGGTACAGCACTTCTAGGTTCAATCTTCAGTACTTAAAAAAAACAAATAAGAGACTTCACCTGCTATAAACACAGATCCACCAGCCTTCTAACACATGGTCTCACATTCCACAGCCTTTGCAGGGTGAAGTATGGTACAGGAATATGGGGAAACAATACTCCTGTTGGTGGTACAGGACCAGATCTCTTTCTATAAGTGATGTCTGGATTCTGTACCAAGAAGGTTTCGTTCAGGAGTGGTTCAGACGTCTTTTATTTAGTGAATTTATATCCTAGGTCACTCCAAAAAGCATTTGAGGAAGGAGAATTAATATGATAAAATAGAATATATAATAAAATGAGAAGGAAGTAGTAGAAAAATGGAGAAATAAATGTTCTAACCCTGAAAATCAATAGCATTTCTGGGACGAGCATAAAACTTAGCTCGGACTTGCAGAATATCTAAGAAAAAGTTGGAAATCAAATAATTATCTAATTCGCATTATCAAAGAAAGTGAATTGTGCTCATTCTTCAGTCAAATAAGGTTTTTCTGAGTACTCAACTCAGAGATACATTTTATGTGAGGAACACATGTCGAAAGGACCAAATTTTACGGTTATACGGCAAGGGCTTATTCTTACTTGAACTTTCATAGGACTTAAAAGCACAGTTTTGAAGCAGTCTGGCAAAGGTGTTTCTTTGGGAATGTAAAGCAATATAGGCGGCTTTTCCAATGAAAGCTGTCCAGTGTGCTCGATGACCCAGGGTCACTTGCAGGGGCTCAGGGTGGAGCTCAGTGGCAGGGTGCGTACTCAGCCCGAGGGAGGCCCTAGTGCTACCCCATCAGCGCAAAGAGAAAGACGTTGTCTGCCTACGTGTTTTTGCCTCTAGTTAACACGGACAACCTCCATGCTGCCATCCGAGAACGTAATAATCCCCTTTCCAAAGACAAGATTGAATCCCAAGGAAATGAACTTCCGTGGGAAGTCCCTTGGGAATCAGTAAAGCTGGTGAGCAGTGGAGCAGGGCCTGATGTCCCTTGCTCACTAGGGGGCAGGAGGCAAACCCTGTCCAGTCAGCATGACCCTCAGCCTCTTCCCTGTAACTGCTACACATCCACAGGAAGAGATATAATTCCAAAACCTAAGCAAGACATGAATATATATGGGTAACCAGCAAAACCAAATCCTAACACACAGCTACTTCTATTCTCTCGGTGTACTGACAACCACGTTATCCTTCCTGTCGCTTCCTTCCAGGGACAGAATCCTTCCAGGGACAGAATGCATGGCTTTCCACACGTTCATGAATGAGGTAGTGGCTGAAAATAACTGTCTGTTTACTCCCACCCGACTCTGGAAAAGAGAACATTTAGCATCTGTAATGTGGAGTCCAGCACTTCCTTCTCAAGTGATGTAAACAAACTTACTATTTTCTTATTACAAAAGTAATACATGGTATTGTGGAAAATTTCTAATATAATCTAGAAGTCAGTGATAACCAATGCAAACATTTTAGTGTACATTTTTCAATGTTATTTCCATGCTGAGATTAGCTAATAAGTGGACGGACATTTAAAGACTGTCAAGGCACCATGTCATGCACTTACTTAAACTTCTTTTTAGTTTGTTGTAGTTGTATGTTTAGGGGGTTTTTATTTAGTTTTTCTGAAACAAGGTCATGCTGTATAGTCCAAGCTGACCTCAAACTTGAAATCCTCCTGGTTCATCCTCACAAGTGCTGGGATTATAGGCTTGTGGCACCACATGTGACTTTACTTAGGTTTCTTACTTCACTTTCACAAAGGTATAAAAGGCAAGCACTGTAACGGTTATCCTTCTCACTCTCTCTCTCTCTAACTGAGGTTGTAACTTGCTCACAATCAAGAGTTTCCACTGAGGAACTTGTATTGTTGATCTAGGATCTCAGAGAGGTGGACACCTTGTCTTTAATCCATTGTGCCTGGCAGAGACATAACAAATGTGGTCAGCTTTATCTTTTCTTCCCATTCAATTACAGCTTCCCTTGTTTATCTGCCCCAAGGTTTCTCCGCCTGGCACTGTAAACACTGGAGGCAGAGGGTGGGTCACTGGGTCTGTCCTGTGTAGGGGAGCTGGTCAGCAGCACCCTTACCCTCTGCCCACTAGAGGACATGACTGTCCCCAGTATGGACAGCCAACAATGGCACTAGACAGTGCCAAAGATCCTGTGTGAGAGGGTGGAAGGGCAGCTTAGAAAACTCTGCCTGTCTGTGGAGCCTCACAGACTATGCACTGACAGGGGCCTTTCTGTACCTCACAGAAACAACTGAGTAAAGATCATCTACGATTTTCCATTTGTAAAGGGCCCTGCAGGGCAGGCTCATGAATACTTCCTGCAGTTTGGAGGTGTCTTGCATCATTTGGTTGTGTTTTGTGTTTATAAATAGATGAATTTCTGCACATCTTCAAATCAGTCAAGTTGCAAATTAGTTGAGGCAGAGCTCAGGGTGTCTTGCCAGTAATTCAAATCTTTTTGACATATAAAGTTTTACAGAACACAAACTCAACCACATTTATGCAAATCTGCACTGGCACAAAGCCTGGAGCTTGTTTTCCAATACCTCTTCTAGTCATTCTGGTCTCTCCCCTCAGACTCCTGAACCTAATACTCATCAACCAAGTTCCTCTTTACTGAGGTTCTTCTGGGTGCTGACATGAGTGTCAGCCTCTTGTACTCTGTCCGACTCCTCGCGGTCTCTTCCAGGTCCTCCTTTTGCTGCAGCCAAAGCAAGACAGTGCCAGTGAATGCCACCTCCCTGGGCCGGATTCGCCAGTTCACCAAAGCGCTCAGGCTGCAGCACAGCTGTCGGGGAGCTCACTAAAACTGGTTTCCCTAGAGAACACAAAGACTGACACTTGGTACCTGTGACCTTCTAAAACCCACTTTACTTCGTGAGTTTTCTTCCAGAAGTCAGGCTGTTTCCAAGAGCACTAACTACTGGATTCACTCCCATCCGCTGAGGCCCATAGAGAGACCCCCCCTCCTCTCGGTAACTGTCTGTGAGCTACTGAGAGAAATCTCTGAATCCAGGCTGCAAAATCTCCCACCTCCCTCACCACCAAGGAGAAGATGCAGAGACAGGTTATATTTGGTTTCCTCTAATTGCCCTAATTACCTCTATAATAAATACCATGAAGTCTCACTTAACAGCAGAGGATTCTATTTACTTTCTTTCATGTAACAGAAGTTTTGCAGTCTAAAATATTGACTAGTTCCACGTCAATAAGAAAGACAAAAGAGACAAAGACAGATAGTGTGGTGATAAGCTTCCTTGGGTCTTTTACTGTCAAGACCTATATTACGATTTACCTTCCCTTCACAGGCTGGAAAGAATTGATAGGCACACTAATGAGAAGTGAGGCGTAATAGCATGGCCATTAAAACTGCAAAGATTTTTAAAAGAAGTATAATAGTAACTCAACACCACTCGCAAACAAGATAAATTCTATAAATTAGGGTTATTAACACCAGTAGTTATGATAGACGAATCCGAAAATCTCAGAATTTAACTCACCATATGCTTACTTCTCACATAAAGTTGACAGGCGCTTGAAAGGCCTCCGCTGCACACTTATGCCACCCTGACTACACCTGCTCCACGTCCGCTCCACAGGGGAAGAGATTGCGCAGGAAGCTCACGGCCCTCGCGTGGGTCTCCTGACTCTGGCCTGACAGCGAGGAAAGTGTGGGGTTTAAAGGGACACACGGTCTCAGGCGGGCAAGGAACAGTGATTGGACAATACTTACACACTGGGAAAGTAACCATTGACATTTACGCTTCATATAATAAAACGTTTCCAAGCTGCTACAGTGTTTTCCAAGAGTATCCATAGGAACACGCTTATTACACAGACTGGAGTGGGAAAGCAAGATAGCTGAATGCTGGATATATCACCAAAAGTAAAAAGAGAACAAAAGAAAAATATCACTCTGTCATGACAGTTCTTTGTGTGTAACTACATGATTATAGGTAATGTAATGTGACTCTGTATACGATCCCAATTGGTAAATTCTCCATAAGAAGCAACTATTAATTTTATAATACACTTTTTAAATTGCGGACTGGAGATTGAACCTAGGTCCTTCACAGTTACATCCCCAGTCCTTTTTTTTTTTTTTTTTTTAATTTTTTTATTTAGAGACAAGATCTTGCTACGTTGCTCAGGCAGGACTAAAAAGCTTGTGATTGCGTCCAGAAGTGCCGAGATTATAGCAAAAATATTGTTAAAGAATTTATTCCATTCAAATAAAACAGGTGCATCTATTAATAACAGTATCTAAAACATACACAACAAATAACCCCCAATTGCCGCAAGAATGAGTAAAACAGAGACACGAAGAATTCAACAATGAAATCTGTTACACTCTTATATGGAAATCTGTTATAAGGAAAATCAGTCTCAGTTTTGAGTCACATAGGTCTGCTGGTGAGAAAAAGCACACATAAATCCTGGAACAGTTCTCAGAACCCAAGGGCCCTAATTTATAAGTCTGCATTTGCAGTGAAGCTTCAGACTTCTCTTCCAACCACATAAGTTAAAATTAGAATTTAAGGCTATAAAATCACAAACTTTATTTTTTAATTGAAGCATCTCCATTTCCTAACAAGAACTAAACAAACTGAAGAAGAACTAGAATTACAGAAGTGAACATTTATCGATCACTTACCATTGACTGGTAGGCACGGTGCTAAGCATATCATATTCTTCATCTCATTTATTTCTGAGAGTTAGATTTTGAAGAAATTTTACTAATGTGAAAATTGGCTCAAAAAAGGTGAAGAAGGCTCACTCAGGAGCCCACACTCTTCACCACTATCCCATCATCTGTACCTGTCAATTCCATTTTGGCACCAAGAAACCTTCACCTAAAACACACTCCTCCAAGGACTGCTAATGGGATGTAACTTCAACAGGAGGCAGAAAAGATGCAGTAGATTAGTGATCAAGATGCATTCCAACTCCTCTCTAATGATCCTGCTTTCCAGCAGAGGAGAGGATACGTTAAAATTACTTACTTTAGACTCCTTTGCACTAGATCTCCACCAGTGGTTTACAGACCACAATTAGACACTGTCACAGGGTTACTCACCTCCTCTGAGACAGTGCTTCTAGAGGTGGAGGTGCCCATTCCCTCTGCAGAGGGTGGTCATCTGCTGACACTTACGTAGCAGACCTGCATGGTATTTGCAGGGTCCTGATCATGAAAAGGTACATGCTCACTCTGAAAGCATCCTTCTGGTGCCTTCTATCTCCTGGGCACTGTACTGTACCAGGTGATGACAAGTAAAATACAGACATCCCTGAACTTAGGGAACTTTATAGTCTAATTGGGGAGCAGAAATTAATTACAGTTATGTTTACAATCTTTAATTACTCTTATTAAAGTTCTGAGTCAGGCATGTGGCACAAACCTGTAATCCCAGCACCGGGAGGTTGAGGCAGAAGGATCACCGCAGGTTCAAGACCAGCCTGGGCTACAAAGTGAGCTCAAAACTAGCCTAAACTGCACAGTGAGACCCTATCTCAAAATGAGAAGGAAGGGAGGAAGGAAGGAAGGAAGGAAGGAAGGAAGGAAGGGAAGTTCTGTCTGTTTTTACCTTATTCTCTGGGCCATGGATACCACTGGGAATTTCTGGAATTAACAATTTACTCCACATTTAGTCCAGTTTCCTGATCTTAACTCTCAAACTATTTACAATCAGAGGTTTAGATATCACATAAAGAAAAATTGAGACCAGTAATGGTGACAAAGCAAAACATCTCAGAAGATCTTCTGGCAAAGGCCACCATTCAACAATTACGGTAAGCAAAACTATTCTGTCCTACAATTAATGAGAAATGCAGCAAAGTCAGTATGGAGAAAAGAATTGGTCCTATTGACAGACCGTTAATGCAGCCCGTGTCTCTGGCTGAACCCTATTGATTCCACTGATGTTCTTTCTGCTGTCAGCACTGTCTCATCTGTTCTTACACAGTGGCATCTTTCAGCTTAGAAAGTTACTACTTGACATTATTGCGGGGAAAGATTTGGCAAGGGGTGTTCTCAGGCTCAGACCTCAGGCTTGGTAAGTCATGCTGTTAAATTGGATTTTAGTACGTCAGGAGAAAAGACAGATTGTTTCTTTCTGGGTCTAAGTGTGGACAGTATTTGATATTACGGTGTCATCAGTGAGCTAACCTAAGCCATAAAAATGCTTTTCTTTATTTTTTAATTTTATTTTAAAAAGAATAAAACCAAACCAAACCAAAAAAAATAAAGCCAATCAGAACAAAACAATGAAAGTGTTACAGGACTTCAAAGTAAGATGACAGAAAATCAACAATAGCTACCACAATATCTCTTGTTTTCTTCAAAATAGCTGCCCATACCATCAATAAAATCAAACAAAACAGAATAAAGCCAATCAAAACAAAAGAATGGAAGTGTATGTTAAAGACAATAAAACCAAAACAATCAAACACAATAAAAGTCAATCAAAACAAAACAGTTCTGACTGAAGCTAAGCAGGACTGGGGAGGCATGGCGATGGCACCCTGATGAGTGGCATGCTTGGGAGAAGCAGCTCCACGCTTCTGTGAGGTCCACATGCCTGCTTCTTTCCCTGGTAGCTTGCTGGGAGTCGCTCTGCCTCAGTATCCTAAATGACAAGCATATTGGCTCCCTGGTCTTGTACCTGGTTTCCCCCAAAATGCGCACTACCCTGACAGCTTGCCAGCTAACCTGCACGGAGCACCAGTTAACCCCAGCTGCCTGCGAATAATCCACAAACCCAAAGTGCCCTTCTTTCATCACTCACCCCACACGCAGTTCTTAAGCAATCTTACTGGAGGGCAGCAAGCACAGGGCAAAGCCCCAGTGGGTGAAACCAAAGGCCACAGCACCAGCCCAACTGGCTCCTCAGCCTGGGGATGCTGAGGCAGCAGAGCTCTGTAGGAACCAGGCCCTCTGGACAGCACCGGAGGGCTGGCCCAGGAGAGGACCAAGTAGGCTACCTTCAGAGCTCAGGGAAAACAAGAGTGCTCACCAAATGCCAGAAGTATCCTGTGCACAAACTCATTTGATTTCCACAAAAACCTTAATTAAAGTGTTGCTAATTTTTTAAAAATTACTTTACAAAGGGAAACTGAGTCACAAAGACATTCAGAGCCCAAGGTCACAGAGCTGGTAAGTGAGAGGAAGAAAACCTAGGTAGGAGAGCTGGAGTGTATCTCAGTGCTAGTGCACTTCCCTGGCATGTGTGAGACCCTGGGTTTGGTCCCTAGCACTGCAAAAATAGTAATAGCAATAAATAATAAAAAACCAGACAGACTCATTGCAAAACCCACACTTCAACCACTCTGTTCTCTTACCACCTCCAACTGTTGCCACACAGTAAAGAGCTCGATGAAATTTAAATAAACACATGCTGTTTGTTTTGTTGCATTAAAGGCCCTGGCCTTCCCTGAGGTCTGAAAGTACAGTTATCAGGGAGCAAGGGAGGTAGTTCTACCAACCCGTGATCATGATGCGGGAGTCCACTGTTGATATAACTGAGCAGTATGGCTCTAATCTACAAAGCCCTAACGTCCCAAACCTTTGTTCATAGGCTTGTATTATGAACATATTTCCAGGGTCAGGGATACAGCTCAGTGGCACAGCCCCGCCTGGCAAGCATGAGGTCCTGAGTCTGATTCTTGGTACAAAAAAAAAAAAGAAAAAAAAAGAAAATACTTCCCAAACACTATCAAATGCGGTAAACTGCCTTATCAGAAAGGCATATTTTAAGCCATAAATGCTGCTAAAACGTCATGCTTTTGCAGTACTACTAGTGAAGCAGATTTGACACTACATTTTTTGTGGGGCGAGGGGTGCATAGAGGATTGAATGTAGGGCCTCTGCAGCAACCTGCATCCCCAACCCTTTTTCAATTGTTTATTTTGAGACAGGATCTCATTACATCACTAAATTGCCCAGGCTGGGCTCAAATGTGTGATCTCTCTGCCTCAGCCTCCTACAGTGCTGGGATTACAGTTGTACATTGTCATATTCAGCTGATGGGACACTTTTTTTTTCTGTAAACAATGCTAGTGGCCAAAAAAAGGAAGTTTAAGAGAAGGCAAGAAGGTAGACAGACACATTGAAATCTCTGAAGAGGTTCTAGCCAGAGATAAAAATTTCAAGCAAAGGGAACAATGACTATGTTTACTTTTCCTTCAGTCCTATCGATAACTAACCATTATTCTGCACTCGCAGTCTCCTCTGTCTCATTTGTCCTCAGAGCAGCCTCTAAAGCACTCTCCTACCCTTGGTACCCCCATTCAGAGGAAGGCCTCTTTGGACTTGTAGCTCCTTAACACCGCATGCAAAGGAGGCGCAATCATTTCTAAGTGCTGTTTACTGCAGAAAGGCCCAGGTCTGCTGCTATCTCTTCCCAAATGTCTGATCATCCACTTCCATCAGAGACAGACAGGAGCTGCTACGTTCAGTCCAGCAGCTGGCGCAGACCTCAGAACAGTTCCCTCTCAGCAGGCAGCAACAGCAGGGCTGTTTCAAGCCCTCACTACATTTTAAAGGTGTTATTTGTCCAAGCAGACTTATAAATCACCACGTAACATCTTTTCTGACATACGCACTGTCTGTGGGATTGCTAGATTTTTCCAGACAGGTGTAATGACTAGGAAAACTAAGTACTTCTTGCCAGGCAGCTCATGTAAATGATTTCGCAGGGTCTACACGTCATAATAAGGGCAAAGCACTCTAAAAGTGGGTCACAGTTATGAGACCCACTTACTGCCAGGTAAGTGGCATCGCAGCACTTGAGAAGCTGAAACAGGATCGTGGATTTGAGGCCAGGCTGGGCTACACAGCAAGATGCTGTCACATCCCACTCACCCTGCAAAAAATAAATAAATCCCACTTAATATACGTGAATATATTTTAATGTGTCAACAAATGTTGCTCCCAATATTGTTTCTTTTGTTTTCATGTAACTGAAATAGTAAAATAAGGTATTTTTTTTATTTATGTTACAGATTTGGGGCACAAGTCAATACACACACACAGGAAATGTACAGCTACTCTGCTTTCTGTAGCAACAATCGTATTCTTGCATTTCATAAGAAACTTTTTCTCTGTATAGTTTTTTTTTCAATAAACACATATTAAAGAGGATACTGTATTTGGAAATGCTCTTATCGCCACAGAGAAGAGATCTGTATTCTTTCTGAGAATCCAAAAACAATGAGCTCTTGAACTAGATTCTATGATTTAAAAATGTATCTTGAAACCCTCAGCCTTCTGAGGATAAATTGTAATCTCCCTAGCTGGGCAGCTGAGATTCTGCATATTAATTGTGTTTGTCTCTCTGCCTTCTGGTGTCACCGTTCACAGATGGTTACTGAAGGGTTGGCTGCATCTCAGTAACATTTGAAATGCCCCTGGGTAATAACGGGTGTAAATGATGGCGTGTCCCTTTCAAACGAGGCACTGCAACTGTTAGTGGCTGATAGGATCCAGCTGTGGATAAAAACTCAAATTTGTTTTTAGCACCTTATGGGCACTGTGTATTAAAGAAATTTTGAAATACATTGATTAGCTGAGAAAATATAAATGTCACTCAAAATACTGGATTTTAAAAAAAACAGTTTAATGAAAAAGCAGCTTTTGAGACTAACAAAAGCAAAAAGGTTAACTTCACAGATGCTCATTTTTCTGCCTGATTACAGAAACAACATGGGGTAAAATGTGTGAGTCGGAAGAAAACCTAAAACAAGATCCTTTAAATGGATACAGACTAAAACAGAAAGTCCAGCCACATACACTACCACACATAGTACAGATACGCAGTATAGGTGCCACAGTGTGACGAAGGGTCCTCCAAAGGCCTGTGTGCCCAGCTTGTGGCACTGAAGGGAGACAGTAGAACCCTCAGGAGAAGGGACCTAGAGAAGGAAGTCTTGTCCAAGGGCGCACCTTTGAAAGAAACACTGGGACCCAGTCCCTTCCTATCTTCTCTTTTACCCCTGGGTCACCCTAAGGTGAACCGCTTCCTCCTTCCCACGCTCCCAGCATGATGTTCTGCCTCACCACAAGCCCAAAAACAATGGGGCTGTGTCACTAAGGATTGAAACCTTCACAACCATGAGCCCAAATAAACCTTTCCTCTTTTTTAGTTGGCTTATCTCAGGGACAGTAACTGTTATGATAATGGAGCACTAATAAATTGATTCAGAGCACAAGACTACACTGGACTGTGCACCGGTCCGCAAAGGCTTTCCTATCCTTAAATAGGAACTCTTCCTTGATAGAAAAGATTTCATTCCTAAAAAACTGGGACATGATCAAGAACTGAGTGACAAAACAAGCTGTCTAGATGGTCAAAGCAGAGGAATCTGAGAAGAAACAAACAATACGAGCTACATTCATTGGAGTTTAAGGAACTGGTCTAACAGTGGTGAGTAAGAACTGCAGGAAGATCACAGCAGCGATCCTTAATGTAGAGCACACTGCAAAATCACCTAGGAGTCAGGTACAGCCGCATGTGTGCACAATTCCAGCTACTCAGGATGCTGAGGCATGAGGATTACAAGTTCAAGGACAAGCTGGGCAACCTGACAAGATTTTGTCTCAAAATAAAATATAAACAGGGGTGGAGATATATAGCTCAGTGACAGAACACCTGGGTTTAGACCCCAGCACCACTCGACACACATGTACTATCTAGGGACTGTTCTACAATGGATTTCTTTTTCAAAAATTGTGGGCTTCATGTAGAGATTCTAATTTTAATGAAAGCAAGAGAAAATATATTCTGAAAATATTTTTCAAGTAATGCTGGTGTGGCTTCTGACTGAACCACTAGACAAGAGGTCTCTAAGGAAATTATTGAAGGGACTCCAATGAGAATCCTGCCTGTGATCATGGCAGTAGGAATGGAAAGAATCATTCTTAGAGAGTTTGGCAGTGGGGCTCAGTGAAGAAGTCTCAGCATGACAGTCCTGCGCTCTTCCAGGATCAGGCCTGGGTAAATGCAAGGACTTCGCTGAGACTGAACAGACTGAGGGAATTGTGGGACACAGAGCTGCCATTCTGTTGGTGACTAGGTCTCTAGAGAAGTGGACACGGGGCAGGTCCAGGGCAGAAATGGGCAAACTTAGAGAAATAAGCGAGAAAGATCAGAGGTCAGGCTTGGCCTTCAGCCCCAACCAGAGAGGAGAAGAGAGGAGCCCAGGGAGTCTGCAGGAAGAAGGTCAGGAGAGACTAAGAGTAGTGTCCTACACACCTAGGGAAGGGAGAGCAGTAAAAAACCATTAGGCCTGGAATTTTCAGCAGTACTGATTTTATTTAAAATAAGTTCTATAATATTTCAAGCACTGGAGCTCTGAAAAAAAAAAAAAAAACACCTTACTGGATTCCTGTCAGATCTCTCTGTCAGGTGGGCCCTCAGGATTTAATAAGAAGTTCACTGCAGAAGTTTCTCGAATGTAAATGAACTGCCCTCTCAGTTCCAGGCGTCAGGCAAGAGGTGAGACCTAGCCGCACCAGGGCTGGGGAGAGCTGAGTGGTAGAAGGCTTGCCAGGCAGGCCCCAGGCCCCAGGTTTGATCCCCAGCACTGCAAAACGAAACTCATCTGGCCACACACGGTTGTGTATTTCCCTACCTGTATTATCACTCTATTCACTAAGTCCGATTTCTTTAAAAGAAACATTAATAAAAGCTGTGATATGCTTATAGAAACGACTCCAAAATCAGAGTAATACTGTAACACTGAATCTTTACTCCTAAGTGTTGGGCTTAGCAACCGTGTTTATGCACATGTATCTTTTTCTCCCTCCTTACGGGAGAATAGCTGTGAACAAACAGCTGATTCCAGCTGGGTCAATGAGTTTCTCTCTCCCTGGCAGCCAAAACTGAGACTTAAAAATACTAATATCTGTCACAGCTTAAACTAAAGACCTAGGTCTCCGGTGTGGAGTGCATTCATCTTCCACCTGAGCCACACAGGAGGAGAAAGGAGCACGTGTGTGGGCAGTGGCAGGATGTCACCATCCTCGGGTTTGGTGTATCACAGACTCAATGACCGAGGATGCTCTGACTTGGCTGCTTTCACAGTCTACTGCTCTTCCTTCTGCTGTCTCTGCTCCTACTCCTGACATTTCTGGGCTTGTCTCTGTGTCTCCCAATCTCCCAGGGGGGATGGTCTGACCAACTGCTTCTGGTCATCACCCAGTAATGCACTGACCCTTATGTCCACGCAGAAGCTTAGGGAGGTCTAGGAATACGACCTCCCATCCTTCTAGCTTGGATTGGCATGCACGTGCCTCCAAATTAATAAGGATGAAAGATGGGAGTGACTTAGGCAGAGCCATGCACAACCCAGTCACCATGCTGTGTACAAGCGATGAGCAAGTCGCCCATGGCGAGCAGGCAGGCACACAGCTGGGGACTCTGGCACAGACGGAAGGGCTGTCAGGGCACAGACAGCCTGAGAAGGAGGGGGCAGATTGTCTACTGTGCAGCTGCAGCGCTGAGCTGGAACACAGGGAGCCGGGGGCCTGTACTTCAGTTTAGGAATGTCCTATACTGCCTCCTGTTTTGTGCAGAAATTTCCGTTATGTAAAGCTCAGAATTCTTGAACATCAAGGAAGCCCTGTCTTCAAGAAACTGTCTGCTACCAGATTTCCAACAATGCCACCACCGTCTGTTACAGTGTCCATATGGAATGTACAGGACAGGAGATCCTGCCATTCTTCCAAGTGTTGGCTGACAAACAGAGTCACCAGAATTGCTAGACGCATGGTATCACTTATCTTAAGGTTCCAAGAGACGATGGGGAAATGCTCAGACAGAAAGCTCTTCAATGGATTTCTATGAGTCTCAAAGGTCTTTCTGACCCACAGGAGGGATTCTCCTCCTTAGCAACTGTCTGAACACAGCCTGCAGGTTCTCAACTACTGCCTAAGACGCCAGAGCCGAGCTCCACGTATCGGGCACTGAGCACTGCCACCGGTCACCCTGCTTGTCTCCCAAGTCACCACTCCCAAAGCTGTGCCACATGGCGGCCTCACAAAGCACTGCCCGCAGCAAAGCAATTGTGAACTCCTGCTAACTGCCGTGATGGGATTCGGAGGTGAGCAGCGCAAGAGGCCTATGGGAGGCCGCCTGCTCATTCCCCACAGGATCAAAAAGGGCAGCAAAGTGTGGCCCTGGAGGAGGGACTGCTCCTCAGCCAACAGAGAAGCTGCTGGTGATCTTGGACCTCCCAGCCTCCAGGACCGTGAGCAATACTCTCTGTCATTTCCAATCATCCAGCAGAAGGGACTTTCTTACAGCGGCCTGAGTAGACTAAGAAAAGCACTACAAAGGAATCCCGAATAGGCACTATTCTCCCATGTCAGGTAGGATTATTTTTGCCTTAATCCTCCTTCTGTACCTCTTTAACTCTGACATGAACTTTCTTTTTCTTGGTTCACCTAACACATCTAACACCCTGAATTTACTGTCCTATGCTTTAGACCATTTTCTGGCAATGCTTCTTTGACAAAGCATACAATTTAGCAACATGAAACATTACATGTTTCTTGAATTCAGAAAAAATACAGTTTCTCTTATAATACATATAGAAACATATTCAAGGCAGGTTGGGTTATTCAGGTGTGTGATTTACACAACCTATTACAGAGTTATATACAACATACAGCACCATACCTCTGTAAAATACTATCACCCACAAGATACCAGTCCATCATCACAGAGAAAAACCTTACGGGTGACCAGGGCTGGCACCAGCGTCTCGTCACACAAGATACAAGGAACATAGGTTTAGGGCACCGTGGTTCTTTACTCAGGGGACCAGGCTGCATAGAAATGAATACCACCCAGTTATAGATTGCTCATTAGACAACACCTGCTTCACAATCACAGCTTTCTCACATTAAAAGTCGATCATTTCTAGAAAAGAGCAACCGCAAGTTCCTAGCGGCAGGACTCATTCCTATGAGGTGTTTCAGCAGCTCCACCTGCCCACCGGCCAAAGGCCTCCACAGGCAGCCCAGCTCTGCGCGTCTGGGGTGACCCGGGTCAGGATCTGCGCATCAGGTGGCTTCACTCTCTCAAACTCACTCAGGAGCCAAGGTGTTCTTGCACGCACAGGCACTGGCGTAAAAAATCAAAATAAACATTGATAATAAGAACCCATGGTCACCAAGAGGCCTGGGAGGACATCACTCGAAGGCAGGCTGCTGGGCACGAAGCTGCCAGGCACCTGGTACAGAGCTGGGATCCGAAGCAGCACGAGACTGCCCAATTCGCAGGCAGCCTCAGGCCCGGAGACCCGGCCACAGCGAGGTGGCTCGGAGCGTAGCAGACACAGCCAGCATCGCTGCTCGGGTCTTCTTTCTTCTTTGCCAGACCTGACTGCTACAGTCTTTTTGCATTAGTGAGTGCTTACACCTACTTCCAAAGAGCCTAATAAAGCTCTGTAAAAATTACACACATAGGTCCAGGAGTTTACCTCAGCGGCACAAGCACCAGCTTGGCAAGCATGAGCTCGTGAGTTCAGTCCTCGGTACCAAAAAGAATTACACCATAGAAACCCTGAAGAAGGAGGCTGAGACAGGAAGATCACTAATTTGAGCCAGTCTGGGAAACTCAGTGAGATCCCATCTCAAAAAATAAAAACGGAGGAGGACAGAGGTCAGCGCAGAGTACTTGCCTAGGGTGTGCAAGGCCTGGGTCCAGTCCCCAGCAGTGCAAAACAAAACACCTTGCAGCGAAGTCCCTTGAAGTTGATGCTAATAAATAAAAACAAAGAAACCTGAGTGAACAGTGAGTGAGAGGTTCTTTTATTCCTTCATTTAGTTTTCTAGAATCCCAAAATGTGTGGTGAAAGTTTCAATGTAAATGTGTTCTCCAGTCCATAGGCACACAGATGTGACTTCCGTGCACCCTAAAGAACCCATCCCAATCTCACAAAAGACTGCCCAGACTCACAGAACAAGTGTCTGAGTTAAAAAGCGATGAGAGTGAGCGGGGCGTGCTGGTGCACACCTGTAATCCCAGCACTTGGGAAGCTGAGGCAGGAGGACCAGGTGCAAAGTGAGCTCCTGGGGCCCTACTCAGAAGCTGCAGGAGAGGTCAGGTGAGCAGGCTTCCTCTAGGGGGATGGGCGATGCATTGTGTCAACTTGAGAAGTTCAGAAGTTGAAATGGTTCAGCAGGGGACCAAGGTCCTCACCCTGGGAGATGGCAGCCTGCTTACAATATGAGCAGACGGGAGTGGAGACAGCTGGGGCTTCTGGAGAGAGACTAGATTGCCCCCTGTAGAATGGTTTGCAACTTGCCAGAAGTTTTTTGGGGTTTTCCCCACTCTCTGGTCCTGGGAATCAAACTCAGGAGGGTCTTCACACTGAACTACATTCCTATCCCTTTTAACCGGTGTTGTTTCATTTTGCTTTTGTTTGTTTGTTTGTTTTGGTCTGGGAAGGAGGTGAGACAGAGTCTCGCTATGTAGCCCACACTGGCCTCAAATTTGCAGGGATTCTCCTGCCTCAGCTTCCTGAGTGCCAGCATTATAAACATGTGCCACCATCCCAGCTGTTTTGTTTTCTTGAGACAGAGTATCCCAAAGTCACTCGGTTGCCCAGGCTAGGCTCAAAGGTTTGACCTTCTTGCTTCAGGTACCTGCCCTGTAGATGCAGCTTTAAAGTTACTCTTGGGCTTAACAGGAGTTTTCATCAATACTTGAGACATTCCAGAAAATAAAACCTTTCCTCCCTTCAGCCTCAACAAGCTGGCTGTTTATCGTGACAAAAGAACAAGGAAAGAAAGATCTAAGACTGTTTCGGAGCCTGGCAGTCACAACTGCCCCGTGGGTTCCACACACACCGAGAGCAGCATCAACCGTGGTCACAGTAGCACCTCTGAAACAAGCCGGCCACCCTCAGAGCCAAGCCTGGGGCGTCTGTCCTTTGGGTTGAAGTCTTGACTCCTTAAATGTACACGTTTACACAGAGAAGTGCTGGCGGAAGCCACTTCATGTTTCTTCATGCAGTGGCCAAAGAAAAGACCTTACGCCCTTATCCTTATCCCAAGGCTGAGGAGGGACAGACTTGCTCCTGAAGACCAACAACTTAAATAATTTCAATCACCGATCTTTTAACCTGAAACAGCACAGAAATTCTTCTTGCTAAATCTTAACTACCAAAGGGAAGGAAGTTGAACCGAAATCAAATCTCCAAAAGGGAAAAACAACACCCAGCTGATGTGCAGAGAAAGCAGGGTTATAGGTTCTCTGCTGACGCCTATGACTCTTCCAACCCAGCACCTCGCCAAGGCCTCCTGACCCTCCTACAGCCCTGGTCCCCCTGGTTCTGAAGGCGGCCAGCGCTGGCCCCCACCAGTCACTCTGCCTAGGTCCTTCTCTCGGCCCTGACGCCCTCCCAGCTCCCATCCTCTTCTCCTTTCCCTTCTACTTGCTCCCACTCACTCTAACAACCACTCAGAACAAAGTTCTGGCAGCAAAGTGCACAGACAGAGCCGCATACACGTAAACAGCCCTTGTTGGTTTTCTTATTTTTCCATCAGTCAGTCCTAAGATGCACAAGTGTCACTGCACTTACCTACCCAGTACTTCCACTCTGATGTTTATTTCCCCTTAAATCCATCTGCTTGAAATACTTTTTAAAAAAAATTCTCCAATCTGGAATCTGGGCTGGTAGAGCACTTGCCTACCATGCCCTAGAGCCTGGGCCCAGCACTCTGTATTGAAGTTCATAGCACTATCCCCCTGCTTTCCCAATTTAAAAACTGTGGAAACTACCATAGAGCAACAGCACTACTGGCCAATAGGGAATGATGATGATGAATAGTAAGAACTGTCAATAAGGTGCACAAGAAAATTCCAAGTTTGGCTGCTAGGTAAGACTGACATACAACTGTTAATGTATGCTGGTGTCATAACTAGGAAGAAAAGTGAAAGAGGAAAATAAACATGTAGCAGACAATCTTAATGTGTATATATAGGCCCGTCAGGAATGGAAATATGCCCAACTCTTGTTTCTCCCCCTCAACTCTAAGTTCTATAAGGGCAGGCTCATTTTGATCATCACTGTACCCCTAGAACCTCAACCTGGTACAATGCTCACATAAAGGAGACACCCAGTAAACACTTGTTGGATACATGGCTGCTAACATGATTGGCTGGAAACACAATTTCTACTTTATCAAGAGCAAACAGATGTGCAGAAAGCCAATAGGTTAGTATGAACTAATATGATCACCAAACCTATGAAATGTCTAATGGAACAAACAAACTTTCTTGGCTTATCTGCTGAGTCTTATTTGGTTAGAATTGTTTTAACCTCACTAGATCAAAGACTGATTATGAGCATAATTTACCTGAGCAAACTGAAACAGACCTAAGCCAGAGATGGTGGCCCATACCTATGATCCCAGCACTCTGGAAGGCTGGGCAGGAGAATTGTAAGTTTGAGCCCAGCCTTGGCAATTTTCTTTTGAGACTCTGCTCAAACTAAAAAATAAAAAAAGGTTGGGGTTGTAATTCAGTGAAAGGGTCCTGGGTTCTAGGCCCACCAGAAAAAAAAAAAAATTAAACCTGGGGGCCATTTATTGTTTTTTAAAACCTCTTACAAAGATTCAGCAAATCTGAAATGTCTCTGAGAAGAAGTCACCAAGGCCCTCCCTGAAAATAGGAGCCATGCACAGGCCGCTGGAGGGACAGCCAGACACCAGCTTTTTTTCTGTGAGTCAGCACCATTCATGGACTGCAGGGAAGGAGGAAAAAGAAGTCACCAAGAAGCAAGCCCTCCCTGTGAATCAGTGCCACGTGCGGGCTACTGTGGGGAGAGCCAGATGCCAGTCCCTTCTGGTATGCACTCTGGGAAACAAGAAGAGCCAACATCCCTCCACGCCCTCACCTCCCACTGTAAGTGCCCAGTTGATCCAGAGAAACATAGGCTGTGATGATAGCTATTGAGGTAAAATACAATTTAATGCTTGTAGTGTTTCATGTTTGGTGTTTCACTGACCTGGTAGGTCTGAATCCAGTAAGTCTGATCATCTATTCAGAGGATAACAATACACAATGTAACACCTATGGGGGAATCTTCTTCTGAAGGTGGTAACTACTGTTAATTCCCTATTATCTTGTTTTGAAGTCCTATATAATTTTCTTTGTTTTGATGGATTGGGTTTTATTCTGTTTTGTTTTGTTTGATTTTATTATATCCGATAGCATCAGCAGCTATTTCAAAGATAACAAGATATATCATGGTAGTCATTTTGGATTTACTATTATCTTGTTTTGAAGTTCTTCACTGCATTCATTATTTTGTTTTTATTGATTCTGTTCTGTTTTGTTTGATTTTTACTATGTCTGAAGGTATCTGCAGCTATTTTGGAGGCAAAAGAGGCATTATGGTAACCACTGTTGGTTTCCTATTATTTTGAAGTCCTGTGTCACTTACACTAGTTTGTTTTGATTGGCTTTATTTGGTTTTATTTTGCTTGGTTCTATTCTTTTTAAAATAAATTTTTTTAAAAAAAATTTTATGTCTCTGATATCAAATTTCCTGATCACTAATTGATTAAGAAGCTAAGAGATAAACAGGTCTAATTAAGATGTTTGAACTGGAGAGAACCAGGAGAAAGGAACTTCTTCAAAAGCATTCCACCGAAATACCCACTAAACAGGAAGCCACCCCACTACTCCATCTGACCAACACTGAGCACTTGGACAGGAAAAGTAAGTATTACAGGAATTAGTTGTGTACAAACACAAGTCCTTGTGTCTGGAAATGTATTGTCATGCCTTATTAAATGCACAGAAAAGAAAAATCTGCTGTTTCTGGCAATTTATCCTAAGCCTTTCTCCTTAACATCCTGTACTTACAGAAATAAAACATTCACTCCAACCTTAACAAATAGGTTTCTTCTCCCTAGGCCACTGATGGTGAACCTGGTAGTGCTTTCAAGGACACAAACCGCCCGCTGTGGCATGCATGCCATAGGTTCACCACCACTGCAAACTTCTCATATCTAGCTGTTCAGCAAATGCTATCAACTAGGTTTCTAAGATTCGTTGACTTCGTAAACTGCTATCCTCATGTGGAGTTACAGAGGCATTCTCTATATTATTACATATTTTAACAACATATTACAAGTATTTTCCTCTTCCAAGGCCAGGAGCTACTTCAAGCTTCTCAGGATGTCCTGCGTCATTAGTATGCTTAACATAGTTCTCAATAAACATATATTAAAAGAAAAAAGAATTGGGAATATGAACCTGGGATTTTTGGAGTAAAACCTCTGCATTGCCTTTTCCTGTATGCAGAGCCCACGTCACTCTCGTGTGTGTCAGCATGTGCCCCATGGTCTCAGTGACCTGCGTGCTGAATGCACTCATGAACACTGTAACCCTCTCCCTCCCTTATTTCTCCCCTACTTTCTCCCCTGGAAGAAGCAAAGACCACACCACATAGCTGCCCCACACCAACATCTAAAGTACACAGAGATGATACACGCACACTGGTGCTACTGAAAACACTGACAAAACAAAATGAAACTGTTTGCGCAGCACGTGAGTCTTGGGTGTCTGAGTGTGAGCTCACTACCAGAAGCCAGCCAGGTGTCCGCATCAGGAGAGAGCACACACGGCCCACTCACACTGTTGCCATTGGAATTCGTTCATCGGGTACAGGAGGGACCTGGTGTTGGATTGGAAAGAGAACGCCTGAGCTCCTAGATGACTCTGAACCCTGGTTTTCTGTCTCTTGCAGAGGTGTGGGGGTGACTGGATCACAAAACGGAGGGAGAGGAAGTAACCCTGGGTGGTGTGGATTAATGAGTCTTAATCGTATGAAGGAGACAGCAGCTTGACTTGCTAGGGGAAAGGTCTCAGTGAGCAAGGGAGGTTTTGACACTGGTGTGCATGTAGGGATTGAGGTGTATTAACCTGCCATGATGAATGGATGCGATCATCAAGGGCAGTTTTGGGAAGTGGAAAATGTCTCTACGCCAGTCTCCCGGTGATTCTTCATCCAATCCAGCGGAAGCCCGGAGATATTTAACAGCATTTCTCCTAAGAAGGTATTTGCTTATTTAAATCATGATCTTTGGCATTTACACCCACTATGGATTTATACTTCCTGATCATCCCTTACTACTTAAGAAGAACATTTTTATAAACGTAAGAAAAGAAATCTTACATTTCACTAACAAAACAAAGCCCTCATCCTGTGGAGATACACTAATAATCACCTTGGGAAGAATAATTTATGAATTCAAGCTTCTATACCTTCAATTCAACTGTGGATTCAAACTGGGCATGGTGGCTCATGCCTGTAATCCCAGCACATGGGAGGATAAGGCAGGAGGATCACTTTGAGTTTGAGGCCAGCCTAGGCTGCAAAGTGAGTTGAAGGCAGGCCTGAACTACACAGTGAAACCCTATCTCAAAACTAAAACAAAAACAAAAACTACTGTGGATTCAAAGATGTTCACAGTAACTTACTCATATTTGAAATTATGAAGGATTAAATAATTATGAATGACTCAAGAACTAATTATGAAAGACAAAAACACATGTAAGATCTCAAGACAAAGAAAAATTTCTTAAAAGGCTCAAAAATATACGAATAGATAAAACTGATATTCAATTACATTAATTACATCAAAATTGAGAATTTTATCAAAAGATCCACAAAAAGAGAAAGAATACGAGGCCAAGATATCTGCAACATATTAAACAGGACTAGCATCTAGAATACATATAAAGAGCTTTTACACATCATTTAAACATAGATGGATTATTTTAAATCGCTAAAGGTTTATAGAGGCATTTCATAAAACAGGAAATTGGAACAAACAATGAGAAGTTGCTCAACCTCATTAGTAATCAGGGATGCAAATTATATCTAAGCAGTATGCTATCTAAACTCTCTCTTCAGTGATAGGAACAGAAATACAAACTGATATGATTGCTGCGAGACAGGGGCTCTAGTGCCCTAGCCCACGCCAAAGCACTAGAGATAAGAGACGGTGCCCCAAAACCTTTAAATCCATGAGCTGAAATAAACACCTTCCTCACTCAGGTTGACCGTCTTAGGTATTTGTTGCAGTGACAGAAAGCTACCAAACACTTGTCAAGGTGTGGGCAGGAATACAGTACATCACAGTGCCTGCCTTCACAGAAATCATGAACATTAGCGCCAAGTTATAATAGCCCAACTATGAAAGCAGTGTGAAAGTCCATCGACCAAAGAAAGGGTAAATAAATTTCACTAAAACCATGAGGCGCACACGCAGAGTGATGACACAGAATAAGCACCGCTCATGGAATGACCTGCAGAAGCTAACCAAAACATGAAACAGAAGTCATGAAAGCATATATGCAACGTTGCTTTATTCATGTAAACTACAAAACCAGACAGAAACTTGTAAAACTATAACCGAAAATTATAATGAGAAAATTACAGGTAACTGTTTCCTGGGATGGAAAAAACTACAACAGATGTGGACACACACGGCAGTTCCGGGCTGCTCATGTTATTCTAGTTGCTTCTCCTCAATGGTGGGTACCTCAAAAACAACCTCATATTATTTGTTACACTGTGCATCCGTTATCTGTGTACCTTTTCAGGATGTACAGCATATTTCAGAGATTCTAGTATTTTTAGAAAAGTTGTACAGACAGTAAGACTAAATGCTCTGGAAACAGTATGGGGGAGGCAAAAAATGACAAACAAAATGTGTAACCAGCAGCTAACAGTACTATGGAGAACAGGAAAGCAGGGTAAGGGGCCTGGTATCGTGGAGAGGACTATTTAACAGCTGTGGAATCAGTCCTGGCAGACCAGCCGCAGGAATACCACTATGGCTGCGCAGGCCCCTCCAACTGAGAGTCATGTGATCTCAATCTGTGCCTCGAGCAAGATCTGACTCCAGTGAAACCTCAGGTCCCTGACAGATAAAGACCTGGCGGTGTAAGACTGAACAACTGAAGAGAAAAGAAAGAAACAAGAAAGGCTATCTCTCAGATGCTCCAAGAGAGAATACTTCCTATGGTAAAGTATTTTTTAAAGACGTGGGAAAAAACACCTAAGCCATCAAACGTGGCCTGCTATCTCTGGCTAAGAATGCTGCCAGCATCAGACACATGGCAAAGGATGTCACCGTGAGCTTTTTCTGTTTGTTTGGTGTTAGTCTGTGTGGTACTGGGGACTGAACCCAGAAAGCACCGAGCTGCATCCTTGGTCCTTCATTATTTTAAGACAGAGTCTCACTAAATTATCCAAGCAGGCCTCAACTATTGATCCTGCTGCTCCATCTTCCCAAGTAACAGGTAATGTGTCTATCACAGAAAAGGAAAACAGATCATAAACAGCAATAACCATTTTTCACATGATTTTTTTTTTTTTTTTTTTTTGGTGGGGAAGTACTGGGGATTAAGTTCAGGGCCTCCACAAGGGGCTACATCCCCAGCCCTCTCCTTGCCTTCCTTTTTTCTTTTCTTCCCTCTCTCATTTATTATCAAGACAGGGTCTCTCTAGCCACTGAGTTGCCCAGGCTATGCAGAAAAATTGTGATACTCTGGCCTCAGCCTCCCCAAATGCTGAACTTACGGGTAAGTGCCACCACACCAGCTATTTCTGTCCATGACATTTTGTATGTTGACAAGTTTCAGTAAAGAACTCCAATCAACCCTTTCCCTCCACTATTTACAAGTATTCGTCTGCATCTCAAGTCTGTTCATTTTGGTTTGGCTTTCTCAGTATCTGAGCTGTTCTCAACAAGTAAGGCTCTCAAACAGAGTCGATTCCAAATCCTCACATTACGCTCCCTTCCATTTTATGTGTTAGGTGGCACTGCCACACACCATCACTTTTGATCTGTAAAAATAGTAACTGCTGTGCTCGGTCCTCACACACAAGTACAGCGTCAAGCTACACCCTCTGCCCCGTGAATGCAAGATGGACAGTGTCCAGTGTGCAGAGACGCATGTTTCCACTGTAGCTTCTCCTTCAGGTTTAAAAAGGAATTCGCTCCCCCCTCTTTTGTTCAACAAACCAGGAAACCGTGATGAAATAGATACTTCTCTAAAGTACTCTGGTTCAGTGCATAACTCAACTGAGATTTGCTGCCTGCTTACCATGTGCCAGGCTCTGGGGAGACGGGAGCAGCAGAACGAGGCCCTCTGAGTCGTGACACTCACAAAGAAGCGGGAAGGAAGAGGGGGAAAAAGCCTGGAGATCCAGGATGAGGAAGTAAGTGCTAGAAGGAAGTGGGTGTGAGGGGGTCAAAGTCAGAGTTCTCAGCGGGTTCCTGGAGTACAGGAGCTCGTTTTTAGCTTAATAACACAAGTATCAGACATCAGTCAAAGGAAGACAAACAGAAAAAACAATCAAAAATAAAATCTAAATGCGATGAATAATAAGGGCCTAAATAATTGCATTTTCTTAGCTTGAAGGTGGAATCTTACGGAACAGGAATATGGAGCTGGGCCCTGTCTCAGGGGAACTGTAAGCCAGCGTATTAACACGGCAGATGGAGCGCCTCCTGTTCCCAGGAAAAAGCCAAGCGCTCAGCACGGGGAATGGGACAAACCAAGAAACACAGTTCGGAACTGTGTCCCCTCAAAGGCTGTGAGATGACTGAGTTTGAGAGACTTGGACAGAATTGGAGGGGACCAGTGTCATGTTTCCCTGTGTGGTTCCTTCCCACGCCAAAGAAACACATCCGATCTGAGATTTCAGCTCCCTGGAAAACTGCGTCTGCAGTCACAGAAGTTAAGGCACCGAGTACACACACCATGGCGTAGGTGTGGTTATCAGTCTCTTTTTCTTCTTTTAGTTCTGGCTCCTTAAATGCCAAAACTGCACGCATTTAAGTATGTAACGCGAACACTGTGAGAGAAGTAACATTTAATTCCTCCAGAGAAACTCAAACCCAATGTACAGCTTTTGCCTTGCCGATATAGTAGTTCTTATAAAGGTATAATCAATAATTTGCTCAGGAAACAAAGATCCGGCCAGGGATTTAGCTCAGTGGCTTAAGCGCCTGCCTGGCAAGCGCAAGGTCGTGAGTTCGATCCTTGGTACCAAAAAAAAAAAAAAAAAAAAAAAAAAAA